>CAEGAF010168158.1:0-45290 GCA_903067075.1 Micropoecilia bifurca | reverse complement strand
ATTCTTAAAAAACGGTAAAATACTGCATTTGAAAAATACGGTAAAAAACTGGCAGTTTTGGTTGCCAGAATTTTACCGTATTCTTAAAAAACGGTAAAATACTGCATTTGAAAAATACGGTAAAAAACTGGCAGAATTTTACCGTATAAAGACGGTAAAATTCTGGCAACCACAGCTGCCAGTTTTTTACCGTAAAATGAGGCCGTTTTTTTTTACAGTGTAGTAACCCAGTTCTCTGGTACTCAGCATCAAGCAAGTATCATTAAGGATTCAACAAAAACTCAAATAAGTAGCTTAAAGTCCTTCATAATAGAGAGGAAGCAAGTTCTAGAGCACCTACCTCTTTCTGTTGCCACCCTGGGCAAGTACCCATGTAGTCCATATCATGGGCACTTGCAGTCCCACTGCTTCCAAGATACGTGATACTGAAGATACTAGGTGAAGATGCGATTTACTCCAAAAATAACTGAATAGACTTTAATTAGCGTTGTAGCTCACTGATGGTTTCAAATCTAAACTGTTTAGATAGGGTTAGTGATAGGCTTGAAGACTAAACAAATATAGGTTCTTCATGAAGATACCTAATCTCGAGTGGTGCACCATGTTGGTGATTCCTCCCTACCCCCAGACTCCACAAATAAAATGTATTTCTATTTCAGTTAGTAGGTCACCAGGCTTTGTCTAGAGCCAAGATTTCTGCAACATGAACGCAGCTGAACGTCTCAGCCAGCTGTTACAACCACAAACGTCAGAGTCTTCTCAGGAACTAGTGAGATAGAGCAGGAGGGTGAGTGTATGTAGAAGAAATAAAGCTCAGGGTTTCAAAATGTTTTCAAATAAAAATCTAATGAGGTGTAGCAACTCCCCCTTTTTTATTTATTTTGCTGCAAGTCCACTGATGAACATTTCAACCAGCTTTGGATGTGAAACTATTTCTCAGTTTCCCAGTCCAAGTGGATAAACTTGATAAGTGAAAGTAGTTCTAATAAATCCTGCAGGTCCAGAAACTCTATGTTTAACTCTGCTCCTGATCTGCCTCAGGTGGATTCTGTCTGCGCCGCACCACGTCTGTAAAACTGGCCGTTCGGTTGCAGAGGCGCTGCCGTCGTGTGAGAGCAGGGAAATTACAAATCATGCTGAACCACTGGCAGCTTTACCTCTATGAAAACAAGTTGAATCCATCCAGCAGTGCAGTCCAAACATGTAAATATCTCATCATGCTTGCCACTATTTTCTCCCACTTTGGCTCTAAAATAAACAAAAATGCACATTCTTTTGCACATATGGTTTTTCTTACCGCAGCAACTCGGCCAAGAGAAAACTATTTGTTCATTCTGAACCGTGTGAGGTTGTCTTTAGGTTAAGATTCTGTTGCTTTCACAAAAGATAAGGCTGGAAAATATTATGAATCTTACAAGTAGATTACAAGTCAAACTAATACTTAAAGAATAAAGTTAAAAGAAAATAAATATGCGACTCATTGAAGAATTTCATTATAAAACAAGTATGATGGGAAAGATTTCAAACAGAGACTAATTTTAGACTGTCAAATATACATAAAAGCACAAGTTTAGGATCTATTTATGTTAGAGATTATTATTTTAAATTCAAAAAATTTTCTGAAATGATCAAACCTAGAGCTAAGTGTCACAATTCTATTAAATTTACTTTACAAAGCAAAAGATAACCAACAAGTAACAAACTTGTTAGCTCCCAGGAGAATATTACATTTATTTTTGAAGCACTTTTAAAATAATTAAAACTATGTACTAATGATCCTAATAGATTTGAAATTTGTATTAAAAAAATGAACACAACTGTTCCATCTTAGCTTTTTATATGTTAAAACAACAAAAAAATTGCAAATAAGACATGCAGTACTAAATTTATTCCAATTTGAGATAATATATATATAAAAAGAAAAAGTGGGATCTAAATATAGATCCCTGTGGGACTCCACCACATCATATAACAGCAGACAGAACATACCGGCTTATCAGAGCTATGCTTTGAGCACTTATGTCCAAAAGATATGTGTGAGGCCCCCAACCATGAAGAAACACCCTTTTATTGTCCATTGCTGACAACGAAGGCACAACAAAATGTGATGATATGCACATAAAGTTTGTTCACCTTTATTTTTAGAACAAATAAGCAGATATAATCTAATCTAATCTAAAAAAGACAACACAGAAACCATGTCAACACCAATCTTCAGCTTGAAGATTGATGTTGACTGACATGCAATCATATGTTGACTAGATGCATCATATCATCGGTTTTATGACAAAGCTGTTACGAAAAAAACGAATAGTTATTATAATGAAAATAAAAAGCTGCCCAGTACATAGACACGTTCTGTTAGACGGAATTTCTTTTTACGCCCCTGCTGATGCCTTTCGCTTCCAAAACTCCTCATTTCTGGTGCAGACTTTGCGCCAAACGTAACAGAATCGCGGATTTCCCATCAGTGAACATACTAATCCTAGAAGTTGATGTTTGTAACAGTAAGGACCCGGGGGGGGGGACATGAGGACCCTCCACCCCTCCCTTCCTCAGCCCAGCCATCGGCGGAACACGCTGCTGTAACACGACGCTGCTGCTTCTTCTCGACTCTCTCACATGGTAAATGGAAATTTCCATTCTGCTAAATGCTCCGGACCTGAGAATCCAGCTTTCAGAAGTCCGCCTCTCGCTCTGCCTGCTGCAGCTGCTCCGCCGCCGCCGTCATATAAGGTAAGCCCCGAGCATTGACAACCACTTCTTTACTTTGGTTCGGGGTTTTATCTCCCTCTCTTCTTCCTCCCCAGCCTTTGGGGTGATTATCTGGTTAATTCCGGACACCATATTTGACGGTGAGGAAGCGGGCCGTTTAATTCCTGGCCGCTCCTCCGCGCACAAGGTTGCAGATGTGATCGGAAAAAAAAGTGAATGTTTTTTACTTTTTTTGTTTGCTTGTTTTTATCGGTTTAAAAAAAAACTGTAAAATGTCCTCCCTCAGTATTTTTATCAGCTAAATCTAAGCTTCCCTTTTCGTGGTGGTTTCGCTCTGAGCGCAGCCGCCATGTGTGCACGACTCTTTATTTAGAAAAAAGCAGCAATCCTGACTCGTCTTGATGTTTTGGAGCAACTTTCTTAAAGCAACCAGTTGATTTTCTGCACCAGAACTATGTTTGCATGACTCTACTGAGTTTTGAATTCTCTCATCTGAAAAAGAGCGAGACAAAGACTTGCATCTTGAAGCTTCTTTGTGTCTGCTCCACACACACACACACACACACACACACACACACACACACACACACACACACACACACACACACACACACACACACACAATCATATGGACGCATCTGATCACGATTATTCAGGGAAAGATAAACATGAATTCAGAGAAAGTAACCAGGGACTAATAGCATTGCTGTGACTCAGCCACAGGTTTACTATCATGCTTTGATGGAACATTATGCAACCCGTTTGCATTGGCTTACCTTTAATTTGATTTTCCATAGCAGAAGATAAGTTCCTTAGAAGTCCCCAGCTGCCTCTGATGTCCACCATAAAACAACAAGGATGGGTTTGATGTTGGCTGGGATGATTTAGGGCTGTCCTTGTCACAGGGGAAACATGAACGGATTGCTGGGATGCTTTGCCTCTCGGTTGTTTACCAAAAGTTTTAATGAAGCAAGAACTCTTTCTGTAATCTTCAAATTGAACATTTTACTAAAGCGAGCTGGGCAGTTTGCAGCAGAGCTTGGCAACAAATGGCACCAGTCTGGCTTTAAGAATGTATTTATGGTGACTTCAGGACCTGCCAGTGGCATTCTGCACCTAAATATACCTCGCTGCCACACAGTTGCTTCTCAGTTTTAAGTCAATTTGCTTTTTTGCTTTTTATTACTTACATAATAGCGTTGAAGTTTCCTTAAATGAAGCTCCGCCCACAACACTCTTTAGATTGTTCTAGTCAGAGGTGTAAGAGAAGCCAAGTGGGTGGGATTTGAGGCAACAGTGGTGATGTAGCTCTTTTAGACAGACTAAAAGAACTTGATGAACTCTACATCAGTATGATCTGTTCCTGGTTGCTTTTTTTTTAATTTAGGAAGCACTGATGATTGACAAGAGTTTAGCTAAATAAAATGAAGGACTCCCCAATAAAAGACTTCCTCTTAGGTAGAACTTTCTCCAGTCTTTCACAAAACACTCCAACCCATTGGGGTGTTTACCTTGGAGGAAGTCTTTTGTTTTTCATTTTCTTAATACTCAGAAGTCAAATCTTCTAAATCTAAAGTCATAAACTTTTTGGAGTTTGAACTGTTCAACAACTGAAATAGACTTCAGTTCGGCCACTGAACATAAATCCCAGTAAAAGGTGCCAGTCAATTAGCATCTCTGGCAGATTTTATATCTTTCACTGTGATTGCACAGTGATTGCACAGTGTTATGCCTGTCAGCGGACAGGCATAACACTGTGCAATCACGGTTTGTAGTTATGTTCTGTTATGTTTTGGTGTTTGAACACACAGCAGCCTTCCATTGCTAATGTTTTTAGCATCACAACCACAAGCAAATCCTACTCATCTTCCTTCCTTAAACTAGAACGTCCTCTACTCAGGTGTCGTATCCTTCCAAGGTTTAGCTTCTGTGACCAACTGTACACCGCAATAGACTTCTACTCACGGTCTCAGGGTGTTTTTTAAAAGGAGACAATGTGGAGAGTTGAAGTCAACTTATGTTTATGTTGCCATGACAGATGTGACCAGCTGCCCAATGGGTTTAAGGCAAGAACAGTTTGTAGCCTTTGAGGTGCGTTGAGTCAGGCATTGCAGCAAAGTGTGCCAAGACGGAACAGATGACTGGTCTTGAGCCAAGGGTACTTCCCTAAGCAGAAGGAACTCTTATCAATTTATAAAACCTTATGTGGCTTGTTTTTCTTTTTCACATTGATGTTTTCAATTGACTAACAAGCAAGAGGTACAAATTGTGACACTAAATGCTCGACAAATAGACTTTAGCTACCATCAAACAGACTGAGAGAGCTTCTGGAACAGAAAGTTCTTTCAACTTCTTGAGAGAAATGGGAACTAGGGGCCTCACTGGAGGACGACATACCTTCAAGAGTATGTAGGGCAGCCATTTCCTCAGCAAGGTCTTTCCTCTGTTTGCATCCTCACCACAAATAGATGTGAAAGCCGTAAGAGATGTAAACGCCTGCTAAAGGTCGGTATACAAATCACAATCTCTCTGACAAATTTAGGACCAACCTGCAGGCTTCACTCTGACTTTGATTGACAAAGGCTGCTGGGTGTTTTTTAAAAAGCGTAATTTCCTAAATTGTTTTTACAGAGGTCAGAGAGCTATAAGAAAGAAGCCCGAAGAACAGAAGCAAGTCAATAGAATGCTAATTGTTTATCCATTACCATCTAAAGCACCAAAGTTGTTGCTGTAGAACATAAGACGGTTCAAAGACTCAGTGAAGTCTTTGGCAAAAATGCATGAACCTTATGACTGGAGAGATAATTTCAAGGGACCAGATTAGAAAAATAGTTTTAACTTTGTTTATTCCAAGCATCCTGCATTTAAAACGCCCCACAAAGATTCCAGTACCAGTACAGCCTGGATCACCAATAGAGACTGGCATACCTGCACAGATTGGAGCACCTGTTCTGTAAATGCTGGAGGCTAGCCATGGATATGTGCTTCTATTTGGCAGTGACGAGCTCTGAGATGTCGGTCAGAGCCTGCCGTGAGGCTGCCGGCCGAAGCTGAACTGATGTAATCTGGACCGCAAACGACCAAAAGAGCTGCAAGCCAGATGTCGATTCAGTTTCGAGGGAGTGAATATCGATAGCACAAAGGATTCTGAGCAGCCTCTGGCGGTTTGTCAGGAAGCTGTCGTCACATTCTGTTCAAATCTGGTACAATGAAAAAAAAAGCCTTTCAGTGAGTTGAAATATGGATAGAAATCAAATCAGTGTAAAGTATGTTCGCTTTTAGGTTTTATTACGTTTGTTAACTTCTTGGATTCTTATATTAAACTCTCCTGTCCTCAGTGGTTATGGTAGATTCTCTCACTAAAAATCCCATATTTTTGTAATAAAAATTTTCTTTGCATGTTTTTCATCCAGAAATTTATGTTGACACAAATGCAAACATACCAAGATGTATTTGTGACTATTGTAGTAATTGATCACTTGTATACTCCCAAGTAGAGAGCTCTCTTCTTTAAAGAAGCCAAAATAGGTCAAATTTTTGTAATTTTGAACTCTCTCGTTCTAACTACTAGCCTGGTAAAAACTAGCTGTTTGCTCTATGCTATTCGCTTTCTACAGAGGTTGTAGAAAAACTTTAAATTGAACTTTTGTGAAGCTGGAAAATACCTGATTAAGAAATATTTTTTCTTTTTCTTCCAATGCCGCCTGTGTTCCGTTACATATAAGCAAAACTCAAGGTTGCTATCATCAGCTGTGTAAAAATGACATATTGTCAAAAAAACAAAAAAAACAAGACGCTGGCGTCATTTCTGGAATACACAACGAGAGATCGATAGCCTCTGATAAGATGAACAGAGATTGGGTTCATTGTAGACTAGGGCAAACCGGGGTTATGTACAAAAGGGCAGGATGATGTTTACTTTTAAGCCAGATAGCCTTGAATGTCACTTAAAGAGATTAAAGTCAGAGGTTTGGGATTTATTTCAGACTAATCTCTGAGGTCATAAAACTTTCCATTGAGACAGTTTCTTTTTGTCAGAAATCTCTAAGCCGTTGTTGAGCTTTTGTTTTTGAAACGTCTTTCGCAAAAACATCCCTCGGTGACCAAACGGCCACTGATCCCTTCCATATCGGTGCTCTATCCAAGGTGTGTTGCACCACGACAACACGGGTGTCTTTCTTGCCTCAAATCACATGGCTGTTGGTTATACAGATCCATTTGTTATTGGTCAAATGGGTCTATATATCCAACCTTTGAGTCCCAAAGCCGACTAAAATGTACAAACGTTTCTGTGCTGTCGCTGTCTATCTTGACAACTTAAAAGATTTCAATTCTCCCCACGTCTGTAATCAAATATCCAAGCGGTTGTTATTTCTTTGGGCACTGACCCAACTCAAGTGGACAAATACAGCCAGCAAGATCATAACAGTTGCTGATCATTTGTGTCAGAATATGTCAACCTTTGTTTTGAATGTCCACACTTGAAAGTGTCGCAAAGGCAACCGCCCTGCTCCTGGATGTTAACAAGAGTTGAAAGCCAGAAAAACTGGCTTGTTTTCTCTCTCTTCAGCTACCCATATGCAAAGCAGACCCCCTATTGTAGAGATGACTGCAGTACTGTTGGTTTCAGGAAATGACTGAAGAGGTTGGACAGGGAGGTTTCTCAAGAGAGACGTAGAAGGAAGTGGAATGCATTACATCAGAAGCACTGATGCTGTCTGAAGTGAAAAAATGTGTCGGCTGTTGGTTTTTAAGTTGAGACAAAATAATATTCCACTGGCATGAAGAAAGACAATTTGAGCCAACACACATCTTCTGAGAAAACCTAATGATATACAGTAGAGGTCTTGTTCTGTACCAGAAATCTCACTTTAGAATTTAAATTTAAATCATTTAGCTTTTTGTCTCATGTGTCATGATCTGCGGCTGGCCTACCATCATTCATCAAGTCCCATTATTTTAACTTTTATAGCATATGTCAACATATTTCTTAGATATTTATTTTGATAAATAGTTTTCAGTTGTCTTAGCTGTTGTGGTGTTAATTCTGCCATGTTAGACACATGCTTCAGATGGTTTTTCACATTTCTCTCACAAAAAACTAAACCTGAATTTAAAAATTACTATGTGTTTCTATTTAGCCAAGGCACTTATATTCATAAAATAAATGTCCTCGATTCTTGTAAACACCTGTAGCTTTGCCTCCAGAAAATCTCATTTGATACCTCATCTAGACCTTTTTAGTCCAGGTCATAAAGAGGCATCAAAATAATCCTTTATCAACCAGCTGTTAGCCAGTTACAGTATTACCATAGTGCTTAGCAATTGTTTAAATCTACTCTTTTAACTTTTTTGACATTTTACCTAAACTCCTGCCTCATTTTTTCCCCAATTCTTGCAGTCAATTTGAATGTAGCACATACAAAAGAAACACATTTTGAACCCGAAACACTATATGGTAACACATTGCTTTGATTATAATTCTTGGTATGTGTGGAAAATGCATCAATAGGGATTCATAGTATGTGTACACCTTAGCTTGGTGGGGGTTTGACACCTTATTAGCCTTTAACACCTTGTGATATATAGTTAATTAGAGTATAATGGTACAGAAATGTAGTGACTATAGACTGCAAGGGGTTAACTGTGACGAGGGTTTTGAGAACTTTTTCCATCCCAGCGTTGTCAACCATATCTAACAGCAGGTTCCAGCATTATTGTGACTTTGCCAGTTAGTCAACAACTTTTTCATAAAGCCATTCCGAGAAAATTGGGGCAGCACTTGTCGACGAGAGGTGGGCTCAGAGCAGAAGCCAGAGGCAATAGTCATTTACATTAAAGAGACTGAAAGGACATGGAGGGTTGGACAGAGCACTCACTGTTCCTAGACAAGAACAGTAAGTAAAGCCACCTGATCATTCGATTTGAACTGGAACCCAAACGTGATACAATGAAGTGTTTTTCATAGATCACATCAAGTGTTGAAGTTCTTTTCTTCTAGCTTGAATATAGAAATGGATCCATGTTCTCGGCCCCTAGAAACATTGATATTTTTAGGTGTGCAACATCTACTACATCTGTCCTCAAACATCGCCAACCTCCACCCCTCTGTTGGGGTGACGTTAGCTCATTGATACATTCTGGTCGCAGGTGATTGGCTAAACGCGCATGTCAAGATACACTTAACGGACAGCGAAGCCATCTATGGAATGAACCTTGCAGCTGCACAGCAAATCATGGTTGGGAGTTTACTATTTATAGGAATTTGTGTTTTGCTTCTTATTTAAGGAAACCACTTGAGGCCGGTTGATATGCAAATGTTTGTTACTGTTTTAACTATTTATCATTATTTTCATGTTGGAAAAATTCAGAAATTGTAAGTGTTGGAGTGCTTATTGTGTCAGCAAATAAAGCTTGATTGCATAGGTTTTAACATGTTAAAAATGTTAACATAAGTCAACATAAGTTTTTTGTGTGTGTGTTTCTGGTACACCTGTAAATCTGACACATAACATCTGGAAACAACATGGACAACAAAATTGCTTCTATTGAAACCGATCTGGTTTTGCTTATTTTGTTGTTTTATAGTTTTCAATTAAAATTTAGATGAACCTTCAGACACCAATAATCTATCTTTTTTGTTACAAATTAATTAACTGAAATCATACAGTGTCACTGGTTTGTTGATATCCAACCTGTCAAAGGTTCAAGTATACTGTAACTATAGCAACATTCCAGCTGCCATGTTGGATTGACATATGAATCTGAAGCCTTTAGGCTTTAAAATTCTATCTTTAGGGAACATTTTGGAAGATCCAAATCTTAATCATATACCATTTTCCCCATATTCTAGAGGCTGATGGTGTAGATCGAAACACTGGATCAAATATTCGTTCTAATTCTTTAGACACTGGAAAATAAACTGAAGCACTCTGCACTCATCCAGTTCCTACCAGCTGATAAGTGAGGCTGTTTTTTAGGTACGAATCAGTTCGGCAGTTTGCCCGCTGTACGATCCGTTGGTGTGCGTGTTCTCCAGCGTTACGACACAAACCCAGAGATAAAGATCCCCCGCATTGACGCGAACATAACCTTGGCTAGAGCAACATCCCTGCAGCTCCTCTCTCCGATTGGTCAGGCAGCGGCACAGCCTACCCTACCAAACCCCTGTCGGTCATCATCGGTGTGCAACTGTACATGAGTGTGTACGACTGGCATCTGTGTGTATGTGTGTAATCAGTTGGCCATTATCAGTAAGTGGCTCTGTTTGGGGATGGTCTCAGATCGGTACCAGAGTGTTTGACCGGACTACGTTTTCCAGAGAATAAAACTGATGAACAGGTCATGTGATGTGTCACATGATCAGATCTTGAGGGCATTGAGGGTATTTAAACCGATAGACCCGATGACTTCAGTCTGATGGTGTCACTACCCTGTCTGTCAACTTGTCAGTCCATATCTATGTCTGTCTGTCTATGACTATCTGTATATCTATCCGTCTATATGTCTATGGGGTTTTCTCTATTTATCTATCTATCTGTATGCCTATTGTTAAGTCGATCTTTCTATCTAACTCTCTATCTCTCTATCTTCATGTCTATCTGTATGTCTGCCTATATTTCTTTCTCATTTCTTTACAGAGGTCATGGTCCTGTCAGGTTTTTTTCCTATATTCCACGAAGGAGGGGCCCACACACAGTGGATCGCCCTCATAGGCTGAGCGCGGCCCTCCCTCCTCCCCTTTAAAATGCCACTTCTCACCTGAGTTTCACTAAAGAGTCGCACCTCCTCGTTTTAGTCGCTTGTCTGTCTTCTGTCTTTCGGCTTCAAATAAAGTTTTTGAAAAGAGAAAAGCAAGGCGCCGACTGGATCGGACCCTCTTTCAAAACCATCCCAGTAAGTGAGCTTAAATGTTCACTATGTTAAATATTATACAGAGGGATTTGGGGGGAGGATTTAAAAAAACGCCGTGTTTAATTTTTATGTTTTCTCTGCTAAATGATTGCATTTGCGTTTGTGTGTTTTTGTTTTATTTTGTGGGAGGTCAAAAACCTGAGGTCTGACCCAGGCAATGCCTGAGGGGATTTTGCAGATGGCTGATGCAAGAGTTTGCTTTGGGTGGAGAACAGACGAGGCTGAGGAGAACTTTGAAGGAGTTTTCTCAGATTTTCAGCTCGGATCGCTTTATGAATTGACTTCTGCAATCTTTTCTAGTTTTGTTTTGTCTTCTCCTAGATACATGCATTTTGACTTATTTTATATAGTACATTCCTCAGCATTATTCTTCTCATGTGAAATTAACCCGTCCGGACGGGTTGATCCCCTTCTGGCAGCAACTGGCGCAAAACTCCCCGTCCGGTTCGTTTCTGCGTCGCCATTGAGGCGGACGCGGTGATTTTAGGTGTACCAGAGTGAGTGATCGTTGTTGTAATGGAGCCTCTACATCTCCTTTAGCTGAAAGATTCGAGGTTTTTTTTATTATGACAGGACTATAGAAACAGGAAGAGTGACAGTCGCACAGCGATGCCAACATCATTTGCAGGAAAGTGTCATGCTGTGGGCCAACCTGGTGGAGATGGAGTCACACATGTTTACTTTTGTTTGCATAATGATCCTGCTGTTGCTAAATAAAAACGTTTGTGCTGGTTTACACTTGACTCTGTTCATGCCGCTGCAATATGATGCAAATAGCCTGTTGCCCGAACACTTTCTTCTTGAAACTGTTGTTGATTCAAACACATTATGTTATTTCTCAATTTGTTTTTAAGCTCAGATAACTTGTGGAAAGGAGTTGGTACCGCTGAATGATATTTAACTTATATATACAATTGGATATTTGATGTTAAAAGATTTATTGTATTAATCTTTGATTTTTATTTGAGTTTTAAAGAGCATGAAGAGACTTAGAAATGGATTTAAATATGTTTTATATTAGGGGAATAATTTACAGTTTGACTCTTAGGTTAGAAAATCAGTCATATTTGCTAATTGTTAGTAGTTCCTCTTAGCATCACTTAGCTAGCAATTCTATCAGCCTGTAATTCTGATAGCATTGCAACGTCATAGCTGTTTCTTATAGATATCAGCAGAAATTAGCTAGAAGCTAGTGATGCCATCATGTTGGCCTATAGCTACTAATGCTATCAGTTGCTTTTAAACTCTTCAGCAAACATGCTTTCAGTCAAAGGTTTTATAGTTCAATTATTTTTTTCAGGAGTTTTTGTGATTTAACACATCAAAAATACAAATTACCGTAGCTATTTTAAAGTTTTTACATGTATGGCAGTCATATTGGATTTTTAGTTTGGACTTGAAGTTCCAGACATAAAGGCTTTTGTTTTGTCTTTTTATACCACTATTAAACAAATATGAGTATATAAAAAACGTTAGCATTAGGTGTGTGCTTTAAAGAGTTACTTTTCAAAACTCCAAAAGATGTTTGCCACTAACTTCCCATGGATTTAAAGTAATAATGAGATGCCAGAGGAACTGCTAGAGTTTTTTGTGCTTTGCTTAATATATTCTCTTGTAATGTGAGTTAATGCTTCCCCTCCCCTGTCCGTTGCTGACCATTGCTGGTCAGCTGTCTGAAAGGAAACCATTCCCACATCTAAATTAAAGATAAATGTAGGATTTTGGAAATGACTTTGACAGCAAATAGATGATCTAGATACTCAGCTACAACAAAACAGAATATCCTTACAGCTTCTTCTTGATTGATGATCTTAGCAGAAATTTTGATTGGTCAAATGCTACTTTACTCATATATGCCACTATGAGGACTTTCTAGGAGTTCTGAACTTCAGTTTTCTAGTGAGGTAAGAAATGTTAGGACAAGAAGAAACTTGTTAATTTTTGCCTAGTGGAAAAAATTAGTTTCTGTATTTTTTTTGTGCAGTGCGTAGATGTGCAACTTATTGGTGTCATTAAGGCAGAGTGGGCCAACAGTATCGTATGTTTATTGTAACTGCTGACATTGAGGAACCCTGTATGTTTCTTCTTCGTTTGTTTATTGAAATTAGCCGGTCGCCGAACATGGGTACTGAGTTGCTGGTTATATCCAGACATGTAGTCATACCAACCTGTATGGAATACCTGAAGTCACTCTTTGTAGGGAAGAAAAAAAGTGCCATGTCTTTACAGTTGGTGTAGTTATTCCCACAGCTGAGACTTACTCGGTTGTGTGTTTCTTCTTTGGTCGCCGTGTACCGTAGTGGATCTTTTTCCTCGGACTGAGTCAAAGAGTTCTTTGTGTGAAACACAAACAACACTGTAAATCATTTTAGCAGTAGCTGCATTAGAGTCATGCCTGCCTAATTCCCTGGCTTTGACCTCTCGATTACACAACATATCGATCAGCAGCACAGACTGAAAACAGAAAGTAAGTACTCAGTTTGGCGCCTCATGTTCTCTGGTTAAATTTGTATTAAACAACAAGTGAAAGTCAACATGCACTTTGATCGTTGTCATGTCCTAAGCTTTGTTAAGGCAATGTCTTCATTTCAAAGTTATTCTTGGAAATGGGTGCTGCTAGAAATCAAGGTGAATAAATCAATGATTAAATGTTTAGCCCGGGTTTTACTCAGGGCTTCTTGTTTTAATTAAATTCTATGAGTTCCTCAAAGGTGATCCACCCAACAGCGGGAGACACTGTGCCTTTTTTAAAGACGCTGGGCTGCAAATTTTGATACACCCAGCTTTTTAGGAGAGAGAAATGTATAGACTGGCATTTACAGCTCAACTGGAAAGAAGCCAGACGTGATACAGTCTACTTACATAAGTTAGTAGACTGTATCACGCTGGTGCTCTCCTCAAGGTAGCACCAGAGTGGATCATGGTTCCAGAAAACTGTTTGCAAGGTAGATGGCTCTGTTTCGCTTTCCTTCTTCATCAAGGCCAAAAGGCTCTGGGGGAGGCTGATAAGGCGGCCAACATGGTGCCGTTCAGGTCTGCAATCAGCTGCATATTGCCACTCCTTTTCGTCAACTTTTTGCTTTTAGCCCTTTAGGCGAAGACGTGTTTGGGTAAAGAACTCTGCAGGTCTGAACAGAAATCTAAATAGCTGAGACTTACATTTGTTCTTTTCTCCGTTTTCTTTTTAGGATTTTTTAAAAATAATTTTCTAGGGTATCAAGCTTGAAGAAGAAACATTTTACGTCAACTCTTTGTGACGACTGAGCGCCGAACAGTCGACCAAAACTAAGGATCCTCGCCTCTCGTCCCGCTGCCTCTGTCATAATGCCTGGAGTTAGGGAACTCATGGAGCTGAGGAGGGTCCCCACGGAGACTGACGATGATAGCACCGCCAGCTTGGAGGAACATTTCAGAGGCTCCATTGATGTGGAGAAGTCCACCATCGCCAGGTCAGCAAAAAAATATATAACCAAATAGGAAACCAGAGGTACCTTTTTGTTACTCTAGATATTTCAGATCATCAAAGTAAAAACAGAAAGCATTTTTTCAAATGACAATTATTAAAATATTGAAGGAAAGAAATCTATCCAGACCAACCCAACACTATGCAAAAAAAAGTATTTGCTCCCTAAATCTAATCTTGTCATCAAGTGTTTGATGTTTCTGGTAAGGAGCCATTTAAATATGTCTGGAGGCTTTTTGGTCAACTGTTGTCTGAATTCAACTAAATGGAAGTCCAGGTTTTGACTATGTCACACCAAAACCTTTTGTTTGCTGTTTTGGGAGGCGATGGAGGGGGTTGCCATTCAGAAGTACACTTGTTGGTGTATTTTAGATCAGTGTTTTGCTCTATAAGATAGTAAGTGCTCTTGATTTCTCCTTCTCAAAGATTTTCAGTAGAAATCAAAATGAATGGTTCCGGCGTTCAGGACAAGACATCCAGGTGCAAAAGCAACATAACAACCTTCTTTGTCTTTTTCTGAAATGTTGCGTTCTGTTTTAAGTCAGATGTAACACACACACCTTCCAGAAACTTTAACTTTTGTCTCCTCAGACTAAAAACATTTGGTAACTATGTTGAACATCAGCTCAGGTTATATTCTTCTGAAATGAACATTTGTTTGATGATCTGAAATATTTCAGTAACAGACGGAATCTGTGAAGGGCCTCTATTGCTGTCTGTAAGATTCCAGTGTTCCTAAAGATTTACTTTCTTGGTCTTCCAGCAGTCAGTATATAGACGAAAATGACGATGGGGAAGATGACAGGTTCTTATCAAATGGGCTGATGAAGAAGAAGAAATACGAGGAAGAAGAATATGTAAGAGAGCTCTTCCGTCACTACAAGTATTAAACCAACATTAAAATAGCGAAATTGTAAACTCTCCCTTTTTCTCTCGGCCAGCATCCAGGCCACGCCTCCTTCGGCATGTCGGTCTTTAACCTGAGCAACGCCATCATGGGCAGCGGCATCCTGGGCCTGTCCTACGCCATGGCCAACACCGGCATTGTTCTCTTTACGTAAGTCCAGAGGCTCCTTCTCGTTGCATAAAGAGTGTTATGACATTCATGTGTGCATGACTCACGTTGGGGAGTGGCGCTGCTCACAGGGATATTGCTAATGTGTTCATGTATTGACCTTTTGCTACTGCATCACTTAATCATGAGGCGCCATGACGGACGTCAAAAGTGAGGGAGGGGAGTGTTGAAGGGAGCAACTGAGGTTGATGTCTCTGCCAGTATAGCCTTTAGCTTCTGCTTGTTCAAGTCGAGCTAGTTGAAGCTCATAGATGGCGGCATTTACAGAAGTTGGAAATAACCTCCTTCCTCCTGATGTATTTGTTGATTTGATCAAATCACCAACTTTGCCTGATTTCACACTACATGGTCCAAACCACTACATTATAAGCAATGTTTCCTCTTTCACCAGAGCTGATTTAAACGCGTACAAAACCTCTAGCTGTCCTCAGTAAAAGTTATTCAAGAACTTTTTCCCAACCGTTCAGCATCTATGACATTTTTAAAGATCAATCAACTAGATATAAGCGATATGAGGTTACCACCTGGTAGTTTTGATGTCCAGCCATGGAGTAGGCCGCCTTCTGAAGAGCGCAAAAGGTCAATAACATCGGATCATGTGTTGGTTTGGATGAGCGTTAGCTGTCGTCTTCTTGTTGATTGGTCCAACATTGTGCAGCCCTTCCTCACTGAGACTGGCAACATCTGTCCTCAAACATTATTATCTCTACCTTCAAGTCCCAACAGGTTGGGTTGGATCTGCTGCTGGCGGCTGCTCCAGCTGTACATGTTCTGTTCCTGTACTTCCAGTATCTCCCTGCTGACAGAGTTAGGCTATTTTCAGAAGCCTAACGCCTGGCATGGATGAGTTGGCATTGCTCCGCCATGACTCTACAAAGGTCATGCTGGAACCATGCTAAAGTTGACGGGACACCGTGTCCCATGAGGCCACACAGAGAGATCTTTCTGTCGTATTTAACTGAAAAAGCATGAAAACGTGCTTCATCTTCACTCTCTGTCCGTCTTTGTGTGCAGAATCCTCCTAGTCGCTGTGGCCATCCTCTCCTTATACTCCGTTCATCTTCTCCTCATGACGGCAAAAGAAGGAGGTTGGTGTTAATACTTAACATGCATCTTGAGGATGTGGATGTGTTCGCTTGTTTTATTTTAACAGTTTTTTTCTTAAGTGGTTGAGAAAAAAAGAATACACTTGATTGTCTTCATGTTTCTGCTTGTCTGCATGGGCAGGATCTCTGATCTACGAGACGCTGGGGCACAAAGCGTTCGGTTGGCCGGGAAAAATGGCTGCCTTCGTATCGATAATCATGCAAAACATTGGAGGTAAATGTGAATTTGTAGTGCATGTGTGAGTCTGTCTGGACCTGGTGTTAGTTTGTCTTGGGTCAAATTTATCATAATTGGAGCCTTTCAGGAATGTGTTGCCATGCTTCCAGCCACGTGCTTATGAGAGCTTTAATGCAGTTTTACCTACACCCACACTGAATTTAGAAATTTGTATTTAGAGATGTAATTTAATCAGAGTACAGGGTTATGTGATTGACACCTTTCACAATTAAAATGAAAGCATTTTCATTTTAATGCTTTCATTAACTGTGAACTGCATTCACTGTTAAAATTCTTTTAACAGTGAAACTGAAGGAAAAGAAGCAACTTCTTCTGAAGTTTGTTTTAAAAAAACAACATAATATTCAAAAGTGAATATGTTGGTTTGGATTTGTCTTCATCAGCATGATGCTGCCAGCACCAAGTTTAACCCTGAGGGAAAATGTGATGTTTTTGCCACACCTAGCATCTCGTAAACATTCGTTTGTGGCAAACCTGTATGGCACTTCTCATGGATTTCCTTTCATAAACGGCTTTCTGTTTTTCCCACACTGTAATAAAGACCAGATGTGTGGAGAGCAGTTTAAGTCGGAGGCCTGTTCCCCAATTAAGCCGAGGATTTCTGCAGTTACAGTTAACTATGTTAATGACTTGGGACGAATTCATGCAGATTCAAAGTGTTACGTACCGTTGTCCTTGTCCTCTTGCAGCCATGTCCAGCTACCTCTTCATCGTGAAGTACGAGCTCCCTGAAGTCATCCGAGCCTTCTTACACTTAGAGGAGAATTCAGGGTGAGGTCTTGGGCAGTTTTTTTGTTTTTTTTTAGTATTCCTTGATCTCTTGGTCTTAAACCGGCCTTCTGATTGCAGGGAATGGTACCTAAACGGAAACTACCTGGTGGTGTTCGTGTCCATCGGAATTATTCTGCCGTTGTCCCTCCTGAAAAATCTGGGTAAGGACAAATCCTGTTTCACTGTGTTGCATTTGTTCGGCGAGGTTCTCACTGAAACAAGGGGAAAAAATATTCTTAAGTAATTTCATAAACAATAGAAATGGGCTATAATCCAAAAGGTAATCAGTTTTTTCTCTCTTTAGGTTACCTGGGCTACACCAGTGGTTTTTCACTGTCTTGTATGGTCTTCTTCCTGGCTGTGGTAAGTTGAGCCTGTTCATAATTTCCTGTTTTCCTTTTTTGGAAAAGATTAGACATGTTACAATGCTTTATGAAAGTTAGAATTTGAACTAAAAATTGTGAATAATGTCTCAAACAATGTTTGACACAATTTAAACCTAAAAGTAGAAAACAGTCTAGAGTTGATTACTTGTTACCAAGTTATGGCAACATTCCATGCCGACAAGCGCTCCATTAACTTATTTTTATTACAGCACTGTAACTGCATTAATTTAATCTTCTTTCACTCCATTCAGATTTACAGCTCTCCTAAAAGGTAGCTAGCTAACATGGAAATAAGTTTTTCCTGTTTGAACATGTTAGGTTTTGTTAAAACCCCAGGAATCTGCAATAAAATGAAAGTAAATGAAAAGAATCACAGTAACAGTCAGTAACTCTACTTTACAGCAGTAACCTGGAGGAAATTCATTTTGATGAAAATAGTGTAAAATGCATTCCCAGGGACTAAATGTACAGCAAATCCAGTCAAGTGAAGTGTAGTAAGATTGAGTCACCTGAACTAAAGCTTATTAAAAAAATGAATATGAATAAAATGGAGTTTAATTGTGCTTTCAAAATTAAGCTAACAGTTCAGCTAGCATAAGCTAGGTGTATCTTCAAAGATCAACAAGCAGTTTATTTCCATTTAGTCTTTGACTTCCGACAAAGAGCTAAAGTTTACTATTATACAACATGAAAAAAGAACAAAAAATAATTTAACTGTTGGAAATGTACATTTTCTAGCATGTTAGCTTGCAACTGCTAGCTAGCATGCTTGTTCAAGCGCACTGAGTGATTGTTTCCTTGTTTCCTGTGCCCTGAAGTTGCCCAAAAACAACATTGCTAACTTAGCTAGCAAGATGGTTAGCTTACTAATTAGTGTAACTATTTTTATTTGTGATATGAACAGATAAACAATGTTATGGGACAAATAATGTGTCTACACAATTGAAACAAGGTTTTTATATTCAGTATTTTTTCTTACTTTGTTACTTGAATCAAACTAAGCTGATTTTAGATCAGTCAGAACTACCAAACTTGTTTGGTAAAGCCCATTTGATAAGGATTTTTTTCTACTTCTCCTAGATTATCTACAAGAAGACCCAGCTGCCCTGCCCTCTTCCTTTCATGTACTCGTCCAACCTCAGTGCGAACGGCAGCGACATTTCCAAGCTGTACGCGCTACGACACAACATGTCGAAGATGGACTTCTCGCGGGCCGACGTCTCCCCAGTAATCACCAGCAACCAGGGCGACCACCACACCACCAGCGTCCACTCCGAGCCTCACCCCGACGACGAGGAGATGTGCAGGCCCAAATACTTCGTCTTCAACTCTCAGGTAGGGGGCGAAGGATGGACAAAAGTGTTTTTTTCCACTGGGTCTACTTCTAATAAAGGCTGGATTCCAGGTGTTTGCAGAGACATGTTTGGAAAAGGTGGGGTTATTTGAGGTGTTTCTTTTACTATTGCATGCGTATGGATTCATGCCTGGGCTCTTATAATCATAAATCATGATAAGATTTTGGCTTTGTGTGGACTTAAGGTGAGTCACCTCTGATTCTTAAAGGTTTACAGTTTTTACTGTCCGGGTTCCGTAGAAATCCTAGATTCTTTCTAATATTTCAGGAGAATCAGCCTTTTTCACCTTTGACCTGAAACCATAACTCACATGGCATCCGATCAGAATTGAGCCAGCCAAAGAAAAGAAAAAGCTGTCTCTACTCTTTGTGCAGGGAACCAACGTGACTTAGGAAGCACTGAGTAGGTGTTGTTTGTTTTAGTATATTCCACGTTTTGCCACATAAAACAAACATTTCTGCATTTTAATACAATAATCACAATTAATACATTTTTGAATTTGTGTCCAGACCAACCCTGACTCAAGCTCACTCAGATTAGATGGAGAGAATACCGTTTACATCTTACTGCAGAATCTCAATTGGTAATAGGTCTGGACTTAGACTAGACCATTGCTATACACCTCCATGTTTCAGGTAGAGTGGCCAGGACTAACTAAGCAAAGTTTTAAATCTAAACATTCATCTGCATAGATTTTTTTTGTTCTTGGAGCATACTATGCATTTATTTATAATATTTTCCATGAATATAGAACTCGGGTTCTAATTTTTGACGGTTTAAAATTGAAAACTCTTTTTTTTGTTAGTATTTGTTGATGCATTTTGATTGTAAAGCTCATCTCTTTGGGTTTTTTTTTTGTTTTGCTTTGACCCACAGACTGCGTACACTGTCCCCATCCTGGCCTTTGCATTTGTCTGCCACCCTGAGGTGCTGCCTATCTACAGCGAGCTAAAAGAGTAAGCACATTTTTTTGTATATTGAGAACTATTGTTCGCTTTTTTAAAAAATGTAAAACATTTAGCTGCCTTCTGGCGTTGGATAATCATTTGTTTTCTGTGTTTGCAGTCGCAGCCGGAAAAAAATGCAGCGCGTCTCCAACCTGTCCATCCTGGCCATGCTCATCATGTACATGCTGTCGGCTCTGTTTGGCTACCTCACCTTTTATGGTAAGAGCAGAGAGCTACATAAGATGGATATTGTAAGTTATTTTAATAAATAAAATCATAAATTAAAAACTTTTTTTATTTACTTAGTTTATAGTCTAAATTGACTTGACATTTTAAGAGTGACAGAAAACAATCAATCTGTGAGGAAATACTTTTTATAAGCACTTTATCCAAACAGTTAGCATGCTAGCTTGAGTTATACTTTGCAATCTGCAGGTAAAATATGCACCTTATACTGTAGAATGTCTTTTGTCGAAGATAAGTTTATAACACCTTTATATTTCAGTTTATGTTCAAAATTGACAAAATCTTTAAGAGTGACAGAAAACCATCTGTGAGGAAATACTTTCTACAAGCACTTTATCAGAACAGTTAGCATGCTAGCTTGAGCTAAAATCTGCAGGTAAATTTAAGTCCCTCCAGCTAAAGCTAACTGCTAACTTTTGGGATTGCTTTAAGTGTGACATGACTGCTGTGTTCCACGTCTGTTGCAGACTTTGTGGAGGCCGAGTTGCTGCACACCTTTACCAAAGTTTACAAGTTTGACACCATGCTGCTCCTGGTGCGCCTGGCTGTCCTCACCGCCGTCACGCTCACTGTCCCCATTGTGCTTTTCCCTGTGAGTTCGCCACACTTTGAACACAGCAGCGCTGTGTCTGTTCTGCTCTCTGTTTTCGTTTTATCATTATTTATTTAATGAGAACTCTTATATAGAGCACCGCCCCTTATTGCAGCGTGGCACGATATGAGATTTCAGTCGGTTCCACTTTCATTTGAAAGGGTAACAGTTTGATTTACATCAGAGCACTTAAGCACACGTAAACACACACCGCCCTTTTAAATGTTAAATGCTACAGTGTGTGTGTGTGTGTGTGGTTCTCCTTACAGAGTTTGTTTGTGTTCGTTCTGGGTTTTTTTTGTCATTTTCTGGATGGACTGTGTTTTTTTCCACTGCCAATCTGGGCAAATGAGTAGAGCATGTTGTTCGGTTGAAACTCTTCCTGTCGTCATTCAGAAACCCAAGCACACAACAACCATAGGCCTGCACAGCCTATGGTTGTAAAAATCCACACCTCATTATTGCCCCAACATACATTTAACGTCATATCAAAGATTTCGGCACTACACACCGTGCCGGCTAGTGTTTTTTCTCAATGTCTGCTCATATTGGGTCACATGACGTGCGGCCGCCAAACCTTATCGTCTTACTCATTCATTCACACATGTGCCCCTCTTCCTTCCATTTCCATATATGGTCACAGGATAATTTTAGACTGCCCCTTATCTGACACCAAGAGAACACAAAAAACGGCCCACTGGTCAGTGGAAGTTTCCTGCCTCCTTTAGGCTCCAGAACACACACCAACACACACACACGCCCACTCGAGATAATGTTGAAACATTATGTACTTGTACTGAAGTTGTAATTACAAATGACTGCCATTAAGGGGCAGCAAGTTTTCTTTTTTCAGTAATGGGCTGCAGTATATAGCATGGTTAACTGTATGCTGTATATTGCTGCTTTATAAAAAGTGTTTCACGATTTTAGTACAACAGTAGCATATGAACTCTTCATCAGCTTTACCATTTAGTAATCTAGCTGATGTTTGGGTGTTGTCTTTTGCTTTGTTTAGCTGTTTTTTCTTAAGTAAGGTGTGGGAGGACTCCAATCTTTCCCACCCTAACAACTGAGCAGTGGAAAAACCCTCACCCTGACCTCCTGCGAGAAATCAGAGGCAGGGAACCGAGGACTAGCAGGCAGGGGGAGGATAGTACATTCCTCGACATAGCTTGTCTTACAATCCGCCGCACTAGGGTGTCCGTTCCTCGAAATGTGTTAGTAATGTTGGGAAATCAGCTACTGGGTGAAATGACTTATGAGGACACAGGCTTGGCTTTTAAAGAACATCTTAGCCGAAACTCTATTATAGTTAAAGGAAATTTACCCGGAATGCGACTCTTGGCTGCAGTTGAAAGCTGTAACTAAGCTGGTTACTACATGTAACTTTTTAACTAGCTGTTACACATTTTAACAGTACCAAGAGTAGCTAATAAATTCTTTAGCAGAATGGGCCACACACTAGCTAACACATCTTCAACTTAACAGTGTTTTATTTTAAACAAAAATAATTGTAAAAACATTTTCAGCAAGAAATAAATATTTAGTAATAGTAATGTTTCTTTACATTTAAATAGTAGAAGCATAGCTTTAGCTAAAATACATGTAATATTTAGCCTAAATATCACCTTCCAGCTACCACATAGCTAAAGCTATTTGTGCTTAATAAATAAATATTTGGAAAACCTTAACTTAGCTCAAACTAGACATAGTTAACTAGCTAGTTTTGGCAGTTGAATGCTGCTTATAGTTTGTAGCTAGCTATTATCTGTAATTATGTGTTTTAATCTAATTAAATACTAACCGGTCATTTGTATAAAGAAATGCCAACTATTAATTGAGCCTCTTTAAACACCAACATTTGTCTTCATACCTACTTTGTTTTAGCATGGAAATAACCTAAATAAATTAAAGCTAGCTAGAGTTTGCTTTAGTTAAAACTAAAAATATTTGGCTTTTGGAATTTTTGTAATGCTTGTAATAAAAATTGGCTTCCGGACAAAAGGGAAGCATTTAATATATAAAAAAATAAAATAAAATGAAAATCAGTTAGTTTCATCTTCATGCTAAGGAAGTAAGGTATCAACTACCACTTTAAAAAATTATAACTGGTGATACTGATTTTAAAATAGCTCATTGTAGAAAAACAAGCTAAAGAAAGTCTTCTTGACTGCTACATTGTTCTATAAAAAAAAAACTGGAAATTACTTTCAGGTAAAAGTTTTATCTTCACGTTAAGGCTTATATAATCACAAGTATGTAGAAATGTGATAAGAAAATAAAAGTTTAATAAGAAGCACAGTTGGAATGCATAAATGTAGATTTCATCAAAACGTTATCAAAATCTCATTAAAATCTTTTTGAGTGCTATAAAAACTGGTTTAAACCTGTATACAACTGCAGCTGTAAAAAGACACGAGTCAGTGGCTTTTTACATAAATTAGTTCTAATGAAGACAACGTTGCTGTCAGCATGCAAATAAATGAGTCGGCTTAGAGCCGAGGGAGCGCAGTACTCAACTGGTACTTGGCATTCTTATTAGAGAGTCGCAGTTGTGCAGAGTTAGGAATGTTTCATTAACCCACCATAACTATTCATTCTGTAAATTAAACTGCTGCTGCTGCACAGTGGGGAGACAGATAAAGAAGAATGTGCAGCATAGAACCCAAAGAACTGCTTTGTCTCACCGTTGTTCTGCCAAGTTTCCGTCTGGCCTCCTGAATCCACCTGGCAGGTTTTAAAGGAAAACGCCGCCGACCTTCAGCGCAAGATTAACATTAGCTTTGTCTGCCGACTGTCCTCGGCTCCCGTGGCAACGCAGTAGATGTGAGCGAAGACAACGCATGTAGATGTGTGTGCAACCTGGAAGCACAAGTATTGCTGGGGTGAACGGTCACATGAAGGGCAGACGCCAACGGCGCCCGGATCACACGGGGCTTTTCCTGGGATCTGGTACATAATGAAAGGGCTTTATGTGGAGGCAGACATGTCCCAGTTCTCAGGCCAACCAGGCCACGGGTGAAGGCCGCCGCCATCTTACCATCAGAAACATTAAAATAGTTGTTTTAGTAAGGCAGCTACAATACTAATAGTAGCATCAAAATGTGGAAACATGAAATAGAGATGTGAAAAAATATTGAAATGTGAAAATTACAGACAATAATTACATTAACAAATCCAAAGCATACTTAAAAAATGTCTTATTAGAAAATCTAAAATATAATTAAAACGTTTAATCAGGTAAAAACAAAGTAAATCATGGTTAAAATGCATTTCTACCTTGGTAAAACTTGCCAAAAAAATAGGAAAATTAGCTCAAATAAAATAGAATTATCGATCGCAGTTCTAGCAAAATGAAAAAATTAACTTTGACATAATTGAAAAAAAAAAATAGAATATTAAAATGCATTTAGTTTATAAATAAATTAAACATGTAATTCATTCTTCTTGGATTTCTAAGGCACTGAATATAATTATTTTGCAATAACAAAAATGCTTTTGAATTTCACTTTAAAAAATCTATTTACTTATCAAAAACTACATTAATCTCCCTTTTGACAATTTAATGATTATTTTTTTAAAATTCTGTAAAAAAAAAATCTGTTTTCTAAATATTAAATCTTTAGTATTAGTTAGTTGGTCCTGCAGTGAGCCAGTGTCGCCACTAGAGGGCTCACCATTCTATCCATTGAGTTCTGTGTTTGTTTTGGTTAAAAAGGAGAACTGCTCCTTTTCAGAAGGTTCTTGTTTGGGTGTCTAGTTTCCGTTGATGCTTCAGTGCTTCCTTAGCCCACAAACCCTGTGAGGTGACTTTCCTGTTGAGTATTTTTACTCGTGAGGGACTTTTTAACGTTGTTGCCGATACTTTCCATTCTCACCTGCTTTGTGGGCCGACAGTCAAGTCACACGTTTACCTTAGCGAAGCACAAAGCAGAAATATGGTTCAGATCTTACATCAACCTCAGTGTTTGTAGTTTGTGTTTCACTTTACTCGAGTGTGGAGTGAAAATACAACCATGTTGGCGGCCCATACAACAGACACCTTGTCCTTGGTTTGTTTCCAACAGGCCAAAGCCAGATGTATCCTGCTCAGTTTGGCTCTACAAGTAAATACTAAGGAGCAAAGTGTGTAAATATCACACGGTGAACTCCAAAGGCTTCATGCCAGGTAGCAGGCCTGTGCTGAATGGTTTGGTGCCATGGAGAGAAATGCAGCATGCAGGCTCGACTTTTCCAGGACGACTAAATTATGCACAAACCCCTGGGAAGGAGGGAGGAAGGAAGGAAGGCTGATGAAGATCTTGGATTTATGGCATGATATGAGTTTTGGAACAAATGGAGACAATTTCTTGGCAATGGATCCAACGGTGTAAGCATCTCAGTGGCGCCTTGGTTCAATTTGGCAGCACATGGAATCAAGATAATTAGAATTTGTACCTAGCAGTGAAGCATAAATAAACCTCTTCTTTAACCCAGGCTTAAAAGACTTAAGCTGGGGAAGATCTGATAGGACCTGGCCTCCTTGAGATGTGCAAGTCACGACTGCTCAGTTGTTTTAAAGCGCACGCTTGGGTAAGAAAGGTAAAGCAGAACGATGAGTAAGAATGAAAACTGCCAATAGCAACTCCTGCCCTCCCTCCCTGCATTTTTAGCCCGCCCTTTTCTCACTGGTGGCTGATGCAATCTCACAGTCCCATTGCGCCGCAGGAGATAATCCCCAGCCTAAAACACAACTTCCTTTCTACCTTTCCCCCTGTGACCCGCCAATCCACGGTGCCTCAGGTTTCTCCTGATCCCCACAACCTTTCCCCCAGTGAGGAGGCTTAACTAGCAAAAAGGTGTCTTAGCTACTTTACCTCCCGTCTTTTCTTAAACAAACACACCCAGTTCAGGAACATACCCGTAGACACCAAGTCTGAGAAAGGGAACATTATTCTAATGTCTATTTTGAAGGAAGAAAGTCACAAGGCTGGCAGAAGGGGGGCCTAAATATAGATTCATCCTACTTATGAGGCACCGTGTTGGTCTATCACATGAATCTTTCATTAAAGACGGTAAGGTTTGCAGGTCTAATGTAAAAAAAAAAAAAGTTTGAAGAGTTTGGATACAAGCTACGGTCACACTGCAGCCTGAAGTGACCAAAATCTGAATCTTTTGCCCTTGTGTGACCTTTATCTGATGTGGTCCTAAATCCAACGCGCATCTGATCTGATCAAATGTGATCTTGTGTTTGTGCGTACAGGTAGCATTCATCCGACCTGTATGTCACGGACACTCGACAAATGTCTCTATTTTGCATTCAGCAAGAAAAACAACAACCATGGGAGACGATAATGAGATTTAAGTTGCTAACATGCTGGTTCTGGTTTGACAACAACTTTAAAATCACAAGATACTCCACCATTACGGTTCATATTTACTTCTGCGAACACTGAGCATTTTCGCTAAATGTGACATTACTGTGTTTTCTACTGCACATGCGGGACGCTTTAAGGTTGCTTTGGGTTCACACAGGACATCTCAAAAAAGTGGCATTTAATTGTGAAAATAAAATCACAAAAATCGGAATTGAGCGTGATGGCTTGCAGTGTGAACGCAGCCTAAAACACGTTAAAATTCACATTTGTGTTCGTGAAGCCTCCTTTATGTCATGAAGCCTCCTTTATGTCAGATGGATCTGTAAAGTTCTAGATGTGGCAATCAAGAGCAACCCCTAAACGCTCTGACTTGTTTCCTCTCAGATCCGCTCCTCCATCACCACGTTGCTCTTCAAGGGCCGTGACTTCAGCTGGACCCGCCACCTGGTGATCGCCGCGCTCATCCTGGCCTTCAACAACATGCTGGTCATCTTTGTTCCCACAATCAGGGACATCTTTGGCTTCATCGGTAAGCCCTGACTCATGGTTTCTTTTATTAGTCTTATCAGTTGGGTGGACACATGAAGCTACAGACGGCAGACAGACGGTCGACACCTCAACACTAAAAATAATCCAGTCATTTAAACCTCCTACACTCAAAGAGAAGTTTAGAAGTGCCCTACTTTTTTTTTCTTTCTTTTTTTTTTGCTTACAGCAGGAAGAACCGCAATCTAAATCGTCAAGGGTCTCGCTCTGCGAGTCATGACTGTCCTCAGTGCAGTTTTAGCTTGGCAGGGGGAGCATTTTGTCAGCTTTTCTGCTTGCTCACTCAATATCTAATGGGGCACATTCTGTAGGAGGGCAGGCAGTTGGGAAGTAAAGAGATATCTGCTGAAGCAATGGGAAAACTACTGCAACCTAACCTACAGTTAAATAGTAAACTATGCATTGTCAGCGCACAATATGAAGAAAATTCTAGTCCTCACTTACCATAAATTGCAACCTGTTGAGTGCAACCGGGTATTGTGTGCTTTAATGAGCCCTTCTTCTTCCCCTCTGTTTGCAGGTGCTTCTGCAGCTACAATGCTCATCTTCATCCTTCCTGCTGCCTTCTACCTCCGCCTGGTTAAGTCGTTACCATACAACTCCTGGCAGAAGATTTCGGTAAGTGTGCATTAGGTTTACACTGCTCTTCTAAGCTCTCTGTCTTTTTCCACCAAAACTGAAGTCTTTGTCTTTGGATCTAAAAAGGAGAAAATTATTTCAGATGGAAACTAGAGATCAGGCCTGAAATCTGGAACTAGTGATTGTGAACCTGAACCTTCAGAGCCACATAAAGACGGTAACAAACTGGGCCTTCTGTCACCTGAAGAACATCTCCAGGACTCAAAAACTAAGGTCGCAGCGAGATCTAGAGAAATTTTTATCTTTAATCGCATTGATGGCCAGAACAGAATCAACCTTCAACACCTCTCAGGTTCTGGTTCTCCTCTGCATCACCAGAACCAGAACCAAACATGGAGAAGCAGCAATCAGCTTCTATGCACCACAAATCTGGAACAAACCTCCAGAAAACACCCAAAACACTGAGTTCCTTTAAATGTAGACCAATAGCCAACATGTACAGTTACCATTGATTCATAACTGGAACTTTGGTCAATGTGCTTCATGTGTATTTGCTTGATGATTGCATTTGACAAAATGTAATGTTTATTGCTTGTTTCATAATTGATGACTTTATGATGTTTTTATGGTGTAAAGCAACTACCTTGTTGCTGAATGTGCTAAACTAATAAAGCTGAGTTGACCGATAGCCAGTTGAATACATCTCCAGACGACCCCAGTTGATTGCCTCCTTACCCAGAATCCCTTCTTGTTCCCGTCTCTCTCTCTCCAGGCAGCGATCTTCCTGGCTGTGGGGGTCGTCTTCATGATTGGCAGCTTGTCGCTGATCGTTCTCGACTGGATCCATCACCCACCCGGCACCAGCCACGCCCATTAAAGACCCCTCCTCCTCACTTTCGGATTTATATTTAAGAAAGCAGCAATCATCCCTTTTCCAACCACATCACAATCTTCATCACTTCCCTCGATCGTATTATTCAGAAAACTTTCGACGGGATGTGCTGCATCCTCAGAACATCATTTGGAGGATTTTTGTTTTTGTTTGTACGTTAGAATGTAACAACTTCAGACTTTGACGTAATATACCGTTACAGGTGACAATGACAATATCATTGTTCCAGCTGTGAAGATACTGAGAACATCTTTCACTTGAAGAACAGCATTGTGATTGGACCCCAGGGCTGGAACAGGTGATGGTGTTTCCCGCTGTTTTCCTCCTTCTTCTAAAATTAAGCTACATTTACAAATGGAGTGTGTCGTCACCCATGAAAAACAAGCACTTCGAGTACTTTTCACTTTATGTGGAGATGCAGTAGATACCCCCACTCATATAAAATATATGCACACATATCAAAACATGCATTTCTTTAAGCTACTGTCCATGAAATTAATCAACAAAGACGGTTAAGCGGAAAAATAATCTTTTTTCCCCCCCCGCCACTTAAATTTATTTTAAAAAATTAAAAAATCAGAAACCTTCCCAAAGTCTGCGTTCGTCAGGACGATCGTCTTGGCCAGCTGCGTACGAGAAGGTGCTTTTCAGTATTACTGTCATACAGAACTCTGAACATGGAGAAGACGGATGTACATAATCACCTGTAGCTACTGCATTAAGTAGCATTGTACATATCATAGAGTTCTCTGTTGTTCAGGTTACGCGAAGACGAAGGGTCATTTCAAGAAACATGCCTGCTGCAATAACCTATCGAGACACATAAAGTAGGACTAGACTGCTGGATGGAGAATCACTTGTGTTGCTTTTACAGAGTTAGCTGAAACGTCCAGAGGTAACTAGAGTTCCATCAGCGAAAGCTGAAATAGATCCACTAAATATCCGTAACATCTCTTGTTATGTATGTGTATCGTAACTCTTAACTCTCAGTTCAAACTTTATCATGTGAATGCTACATTTGTTGCCAAGTTTGCAGCTATCTGCTGATATTAGGCTGGAGACCGGCTGGCTTTTCTAGAAATTGCAGCTCGGATTTGGAAATGATGTCAGAGCCGAGGAACAGCTCATTACTTTAGCTAGATACCTGTTATATGTGTGAGGTGGCCACATTGGTTTGACGTTGGTGATTGATGTAATTACAGTTTCAACAAGTGGTCCAGATAGGGTTTTTTCCAACTTAGAAGAACTGGAGAAACATATTTTTCTAGCCTCAGATTTGAGGTGGTAGCTGTACTTAAACAGAATATTGTGGTTCAACTGAGAGGAAAACTGAACAAATGGGGGCAGATCAGATGTATGTGAAGGTCTTTACTCAAAAAAATAACTTCTTACATGTTTTTTATTTCACACTTTAAATTTAACTATTTCAAAGTCAAACCAATAAACTACAACTTTTAGAGAAAGTAGTGAAGGATTTCAACATAGTAATAATGTCTGTTACAGTCAGTTATAGTCAAAGTAAGTGCTATGCTAATTGATAGGTGTTTGGTAAATGTCTTTGTGATGCTTTTGTACTAAATCGGTTTTTAAGGAGTAACTTGATTTGCAATTGTCTTTTTCATCATTATCAAAAGCTACAAATTACATCAGTTGTCCCAAAGCATTTAGTTTTAAAGCCCCCAATAATGACCAAATATCAATTTTGGACAAAAGTGGGCAAACACAACGTCGAAGTGTCAAATTCAAACATCTTCCCTTTTTAGCCATGGTATCATGACTAGCCATCAGCTGCATCATCCATTCTATGTTTCCGAATTCTTTATTAGTGCAAAGAAAATGCTGCATATGAAGTTAAAGTTACAGCTACTTGCTGATCCTTGGCAAGAAATCAACTAGCTGTTTACACACAAAACTATTTTATATTCTGAAATTCAAACTCTTTAGGTTTTTACACCAAAAAAATGTTTGGGGCAGTTAGAAATTTAAAATGAATGTTATATATTTCTAAAGTAATCAGTATCCGTTTCCCCAAAATGATAACCCTTAATATCACACTTTTTCTTAAGGATTTTCCTTTTCATTTATGCTAGCTTAACCATCTCTGGCTCCTAGCTGTATATCTAGCTCATAAATGTAAGACATGTTTGTCTTTCTGCCTTAATTTTTGCTATAAATTGAACAACATGTAGTTTTTTTTCTCGGAAACACAAAGTAACTGTTCTTTAAACTGTGATATTTCAAGTGAATTGACATGTTAAAACGTACCTGGGTCACTCACTGTTTGGCTAACAACACTGTTCAGTCGCTAAGCTAAAGTTTGTTACTATCCAGCAATTCGTTGTTACAACTGCCTTAAATGCCCATCAACTACATTTTAAAATGGAGACCTAAATTGTGCCTTTCGGATACTTTTTATTTCTCTACATTTTTGGCATTTAAAACACGTGCCTTTTGTAAAGTAGCTGGTGACGACATGAGAATCTCAGATTCGTCTGATTCCATCTTCAATCATTGTGCCGTTATGTGTCACAAACACACCCCTGCCAAAGTGGACATTTATAGATCCTTTGTGGATCTACGTACGTGAAGCAAATAGATATTTCAAATGAAATAGTGTATTATGTGCATGTTTTTGGATTACAAACGTGGTCTTTTTTTTGGACAATTGTACATGCTGTGTAAATAATCTTTATTTTATGGTACACCGACATTCATCGACGTTGAGTGGGTTGTGCTTGAGAAGCGTTTTACAATCAATTGTTTTGTTTTTAGTATATATATATTATATATAAATGTGGATAAGTGTTAGACTTTTTTTCTCTTGCTGTATGACAGTAGCTTGCTTTTCCCTCTTTCTCTCTCTCTCTCTCTCTCTCTCTCTCACGCCCTCTCTTTCTCTCTCTCTCATTCTCTCTCTTTCTATGCAATGATTGTACATTTGTAGAATGTTTCCTCCTTACACACATATTTTCATGTTTTAGCGTGACGTTTCGGTTTCAGAACACCTTACATCTATTGGATCACAATTGCATTATTTTCCCAAAACACAAATCAGAATTAAGGTAGTACAGTTCAGTTACGCTCCGGGTTCAGTAAAACTAAATAAAAGCAAAGACAATAATTTGTTTTTGCCTCAGGATAACAAAAATTCACAACAATGTTTCAACTCGCCTCCGTACCGCGACAATCATTCAAAGCTGAAGGTCCTATCTTACAGAGGCTTGCAATGTGTATCAATGCTGTCCTAGAAACATCTTTGGTTAAGTTTCATTTTGTATAACTTTACTTGAATCAAAGCATTTCTTAGCTTGATGAAGCAAAGATGCCTTTGTTATTGAAGAAGTGCCATGAATGTTCAGTATTGATTTTACGAATGTTTTTTGACCTCAGTTAAATGTAAGAGATTCATCGCCTCCTCAGGTTGGGTCGTCTTACGAAGAAGTATAACTACCACACTACACATTGACCCTCTAAGTGTCTCAGGTCCTCGGTCTGGTCCGCATTTTGTGCTGGCACAGACAAACGGCCAACTTGTGCTTTTCCTAAAGCAGACACCAGCAAATGCAGATTCGAGAGAAGGGTGAACAAAACCACCTGGGCCTTAGTTTTCTACGGACCCTCAGGCACGGAGAAGCGCTGGCTCAATGTTTTTGCTGTTCCCAGTGTCTTTACTCCCTGTGGATCAGGCTAAACGTTCAGATTTGTAATTTACTTAGAGAGTGCTTTATTATTGTTTTTTTTCTATCAGTGATGCTGTTTCATTACGATGAAAAATAAAAATGTGATAAAATTGTCTCTTTTTTATGTGATTGTTGCTTTTATAAAGAAATAATAGCATATATTACAAATACAGGGTCTTGCAAGATTTTCTAAATTATCACTGGAACTTTCTCGTTTGCACCCAGGATCAGAGGGACACTGGTAGATGGCTTGCAGCAGATTTTACAAATAAAAATATCAAAACCTGGGTGATTTTTTTTATTCAACTCTCTATACTGTGTAGCCCTAAATAAATTCCATTGCAAAATTTCAACAATGTCAATAAATACATGAACATCTGATAAAAGGTTTGTAGAAATCCTTATTAAAGACTTTGAAGCTGTAAGACCACAGAATGAAAAAAAGCCAATCACTTTATGCAACTTTATGTTTGATTAAATCTATAGAAATATGGAACTTCGACTGAAAGAACTAAAATCCCATCTTGCCTTTTTTCAGCAACAAATTTAAAAGTTTCAGGGATTTCTAGTCATCATTTGCAGGCCATCTGAGACCCGTTGGTTCATTTTATGGCAGTAATTTCACACCCGTAAAACCTGTATCAGTTACCACAGTCCTCTATGTTTGCCTCAGTCCTCACATGAACAAGGGTTAACTTTGCAGCAAATTCTGCAAATATTAATAGTGTTTTTTAAGGTAATGATCATTCCAGAGGAATTATTCATAGTTGAGTGTGAACTAAAAAAACATGTGCAGGGTTTTTCTTTGACCCGAACCCCTCGTCTCATGGGTGCTGCACCACGTTGGTAACCGCTTAACGTCGCTCCCTTAACGTCCGGCCCCATGTCTCCACACCTGAAATGCATTTCTATTTCAGTTAGTGGGTCACCACCAGGTTTTGTCTGGAGCCAAGATTTCTGCAACGCGAGCGCAGCTGAACATCTCAACCAGCGCTGACCGGTCTCAGCTGGAGCTGCAGCACCAGCAGCTGTCCTTTAGATGACGGGACATGATATGATATGTCCTGTCCCATATGATATGTCCTGCCCCCCCTGAATGGCGTAATAGTGGCCCTCATTGGAGAATCGCCAGGTTCGCCTTTAGGTTTGCTTAGGTTTGCATCTACTCTACATGCAATGTTGTGAAAATGTGTTTGTTCCCTTGCAGATTAAGGCAGTTTATATATATATTATATACAGTAGATTGATTTTATTCTAGTCACCAAAGCTGATATATCTTGCTACTAAGAACACATTACTGATCCACCATCCTGCTCATACTACATTGTCTTACTCACCCAGTATGAACAGTTTTTCAATTATTTGAAACCATTAAAAAATAATGATAAAAAATATATAGATTACATCTTTGGAGTGGACAATTCGTTTTTTAAAGTACTGTACCTGTTGAGAGAATGTGATCTTCGTTATTTTTACTGCTTGTGAGAGGATTCAAAATTAAATCCCATTGTTAGGTAAATTACATTATTATCAACTATTGTTATGCCTTTATTATGTTTTTAGTTTATGTACTCTTATTAGTTTGGTCATATTTTTTAAGAAATGTTAATCATTCTTATTTCCTTTCTCAGAGAGCCTCTGAAGAAGAGCAGTGACAGCAGCTCTTCTCAGAACGCCCTGCTTTGACCTGTTAGATACCATGAAGATCGCCATGAAGATGTACAACTTGCTCTGTTTATCTTGGGTCAAGAACTAGATAATCTAGTGCAAGATAGATTGTGATTGTTAGTTAGTGATAATCTTGGCGCTGTAACTATGTGATGAAATTGATTTTCCCCTCCCTTTAGAGTTACAGCGCTCTCTGTGATTAAGGATACCAAATTCAATAAAAAGAGACATCTACACTAGATGTTTCATACGTCCTCGTAATGTCCCAGTTAAATCGGGGAAATCGGATAACCACTCTGTTTTTCCCAAATATTCATTAATGAGTGGAAAAACTATGACGCCTCCTGATCGGAACCAAACTTTAACCCAAACTACTGTTAAACACCCATAATACATATATGGAAAAACACCAGCTACGCCCTACAGTCTGTTGGGTCATCGAACAAAATCCTAACCAAATACATTGTAGTTTGTGGTTGGAATGTGACAAAATGTGAAAAGTTCAAGGTGAATGAATGGTACTGAAAAGCTCAGTCGCTGTTAATCTGTTTGAACTTTCCCATGTGAAGTGAAAATGACTGTTTATTGAACAGACTGGCAATATGTGGCGTTAGATATTTAACAAAACATTTGGATCAAACTACGACGTGTCTGGTGTCGCATTTGTGACGAAAGACCAGCAGATCTATGCTGTTCTCTTTTCCTGATTCCAGCAGTTGGCTGTCTTTATTTCTCATCTGACCTCTTTGACTCTGACCTATACACACACACATCACTCCTTCTCTCTTCCTCCCTTCATCCCTCACCCCCCAAATCTTCTTTTTATTAGGATTAACTGTGCTGTTCTGTACGGGGGGTAAATTCCAGGAATAAAGTCACCGTTACTAACCTACTGTCTGTGTGGGAAAAATTCTCAGCAGTACCATTCTACAAACTGCAGTCACGTTAGTTTTATACATACATATATGTATATAAATATATATATATATAATGTTAAAAAGTGAGAGTACTTGTATTGTGGTCAAGAACAGAGACGCTAAAAGCTGAAAGGATGGATTAGAACCTTAAAATTCTTCCCAGACTTTCCTAAACTGGTCACAAAGGAAGCCTTCAATCTTACTTTGAATAATTTTTAGTTGTTAGTGGGCAATTTAGTTTTAGATTCTGCCACTAAGTGTGTAATGTTGACACAGCTGTGTGTGAGCCTCCTAACATCTCATCCTTCCTCACAGCTGTGCACATTCTGTTAATTAGACTCACCTGTTCTTCATTCTAGCAATCTATCTTCCTCATGGTTTGAGCTGTCTGCATATCGAGGCACCAGATTCATTTACGCTAGTCTATACCGTACTGTTCATGGTTTCCTCTTGGTCCTGGTTTTTAGTTAAGTTTTAAAGTGCAGTTTCAATCTGAACTATAGCTTTGCAGTTTTGAAACCAAAGATATTTTGACCTCAGTTTTGTCTGTATTAAGCTAAAGCTTACGCTGGTCTATCAACTCAATATCATGAACACCCTAAAATCAGTGATTGTAAGGGGCTGTGACCCAGTAGTGATAGAAAAAAATGGAAAATTGTGTGTCATCAGCAAAGTGCAAGATTTTGAACAAAAGTGGTCTGAGAAGGGAGCCTTGATGAATCCCATGTGAACTTTTTCCCTTTCTAGATTTATATTAACCAAATGAAACTAATGAGTCCCTGTCTGCGACATAAAATTTTATGACATAAATACCTACATAAATGACCAAAGGGAAACGTTTAAAACGTGGCAGTACACCAAGTTCTTGTGGATTGACTGGCTCTCCTAACACTGTAAAGTGTCAGCCATTAAAGTTGGCTCTTTGATTTGCTCTGACTGCAAGGTGCTGGACGGGACTCGACTCACACAGCGGCAGAGATATCAACATGGTGAGAGAAACCACATCCAGGTGTAACAGAACAGCCACTCAGACTGACAAATACACAAAGAGATCAGAGCTCTGACCAGTCTGGATCTTTAAGGACCACACAGTTTTGGTCAACAGAGTTCAACAGCTTAAGTGTGTCTCACATAATCTCTATTTGGCATCATGAGTCAGTTGTGGGTCCTTAAGTCTTTCTTCAATAAACTTTTCAGGTGAATTTATTCCAATCCTATATCAATGTTGAGTCATTTTGCATCTCCACGCATTTGCTACATGTTCAGACGCATAACGGACGTTCTTTCACATGCTACTGTCGGGCCAAGAAAGTTATCAAATGTGTTTGCTGCATCCAGTCCCACATACCCACTGTTCAGTCTGTTTACATGAATGATAACATGTAATAGAAACAATGACAGGGTTAGCATTACGGTTAAGACGTGATCTCATAGGGATGATTCAGGGTTTTTCTTTGAAGAACGGTTGTGTTTAGAGGCCATTGGTTGTCTTACCTGTGGTTAGCAACTCTTTGCATGTTTGTGTTGTTTTGTCCAGGACTAACTGCAAGTCCAATCAAAGGGAATTTCTTGAGGGTAGTTGTTTGCGTCGACTACTGTACAGTGGTAAAGACCATCTTTGAGTCTGTTCCAATGATCTTCCATTGTTAAATTACGACACAACGGGACATTTAAAGGTTGTTCATACTGACAATAGGCAGGAGAACCTTTAGCTGATCACAACTTCAAGCTACACTTCAGAAAGCAACTATCACTTCTTTCAACGGCTAATGTTGGCTCATTTGCTAAACGGCTGGATTATTTATAGCACTGTACTGCATGTGAAGGGATCACACTTCTCAGAGTCTCTGGGTGTCTCACTCCAGGTTGACCGATTATGGACACCAGAACTCAGCATGGCAGTGTGCCTTTCATCCTGGCCATGGGTTAGTTCTGCACTCCTGTAGAACTGTAGAGGGAAGTCCTGGGGGTTTGGTTGTCCAGTCCAGATGGGTGTTGTAGAACTGAATAAGACTTATATTTGTGTTCCTAGATGAATGAAACAATAACTGTGTCCACAACCTCAACATAGAGTCCGTGGGTTAGGCCTGTAACGTACAGATTGGAAACTTTGGTTTGGTTTGGTATTCTAGACCAGTTACCGCCACGACCTGATTTCCGATAAGTAGCAGACAGTGGATGGATGATTGGAAGGAAGTAGTCACACCACATGTACGCCCCCAAATAAACTTTTGCTGAGTTTCTGCTTCATGATGTTTTGTCTAAATCCAGCTGGACATAGCAGCGGCCTGGCAGCTAGCATCCTTCCATCCAGACAACAAAGCAGCAGCTCTGCTGTCAGATGGGGTCAATGCTGCACTGAATCCAGTAAGACAACTGTTGCAGACTACCAGCACCATCCATTAGCCAGGATTGGAGTTGGTTGCCATGGAGATTGAACAGAGACTGGAAGAAAATGACACTGTTTGAGTTTATAGAAGGATGCTGCTCCAAGACCAAGAGCAGCTAATATGAGGAACGGAAACCGAATAGATGTCCTCCAGAATCAAGAGAAGCTCCAACACCTTTTATTATATATTTTCACATTCTGTAATTAAATTAGTCACAACTATATTTATTAATTCCTATTTGGGATAAATGTAGTATTTTTGAATTTGAATTTATGACATCACATTAAATTTCTTGATACAAACATTTTAAGGTGATATTAACTCTATACACAAAGCTCAACATAATCACAATACTTCATCTGTTAAATAATTTTATGTACATTTCATTTTCACTTTTGATCCCAAGCTAACTAACCTGCTAATCATTACATGCTTGGAGCTATAAATACACACCCTTAAACATTTTACTGTAAATTACATAAATTTCCTTCATACCATCTCCCTTTGAATGATATACTTATTACTGAATCATTTTTATTATTTGACCTTTATTTATACAGATTACAGAGGCACTGGTCTTATTGCTGGCATTATTTCATCTTCATTGTCATTCATTAATAGGCGTTTCCTGAAAGAATAGTAAAGATTCCAGAGTGTCAAAACTTTCATGATTCATTGGTTTGACTGACAGGGAGAGTTAATGTTACAAACTGACATCCAAACAATGATTGGGCAACTCATACAGGAAATGATTCCTGTTTGACCCCATGGTTCAGGTCAAAGTTCACTGTTGGAGGAGTTGTTTTTGTCAGTGGTGACAAATTATACATGACAAAATTATTTAGAAAGATGACAGTTTTCCTCTATAGCTAATATTTGTGTGTGTTTGAGTTCTCTGACCTGTTGAATCATCAAGACTCATGAATTTAAAGTGAATTCTGACTCTGCTCTAAATGCTACTTCAAACAAACAACAGACAGATGCTGGCTGGAGATCAGAGAGCATTTTGTAACTTGGTTCTCTCTTTTTTGGTCATTTGTTTTTATCTGTTTGTTTGTTGAGGGTTACTAAAGTTGTGGATTGCTGCACCTTCCTGAAATAATTGCCCAAGTCATTTTCTTTGCATTTGTTTTAGGCAAAAAAGTTAATAAATAAAATACTTTTGGGAAAAAATGACTTGGGCCATTATTTTAGAAAGGTGATGATATTTTGGTGTCTGATACAAAATAAATACAGATTATTTATCAATGATGCCAATACTGATATTTTTTTCTCTAAGTTTGATATATTACCAAAATTCTGTTTTTTATTCTGGTGCTTCTAGATTTTCCCCAAGTTATTTTTGTTAAAAAACCAAGGACAGAACTTGGACAAATTTATGGGTGTCTATAAACTGTGAGGTGGGTCTACCCCTCCTGCTACCCTTGAAATTTGATTGGCCAACCTATCTGGCCACACCCACCAGAGCTACCAACCAGTTTGTTCACATCATGTCAAGATTAGCGTTTTGTCAACACTGTCAGTAAATGACAGAAATGCTTTTTTTGTTGTTTTACAACTGCCATTAATAAATTTTTTTGTTGATTGCTTCAAGTTTATTTGTTTTTTAAAATGGGACATTACAAATGAATTAACATTTACATGTAACTACATGAGATTCTAGCCAAGTGGCTAATTTCCATCTCTAGTCTCTTCAGCCTCAGATTACAATTGCAAACAAACAAAATTCTTTATAAATGAGAAACAATGTAATTAAACAGTTATTTGGCAACTTTTGTCTATAATGGTTCAATAATTTCAACTTTAATTTGATAAGCTGAATAAAGTTAGCATAACAGCACTAAAAATAGACCTGTGTACACTTAAGGTACGCTAAGCTAATCGTGTGACTTAAAAAAATGATCCACCTTAAACAAAATCTACGGAATAGTTTTTAATGGCTAAGCAGATCCATGTGTTTTGTTTGGTTAAATAGTTTCCATTATGCAAATTTTGATTGTTTATTATAATCTAAGTCTGAAAGCATTTAGATAAAATCTTACTGTACCACCCCTCCTAAGATTTTCAAAGGAAACAATCTAGACTCGCCTCCATCCCGACCAGGAAGGAGACTTTTATATAGATTTATAGGACCCACAAAACAAAAAGATTTATCATTTTGAGGAGCTTAAATGTGCTGCTTTCATGTGAGGGACACAAACAGCCAGGAGGAAATATTGTCTGTGACGGTTCAGAGGCTTCAGAACGTCTGAGCCTTGGAGTCTCCTTTATTAAAGCAAACAGGAATAAGGACAGGAATGATCTGGTACTGAAACACATCCAAATGAGTTCTCATGAGGATGGGTCTAGGTCTGTGTTTGCTCAGCTGGAGTTCCTGTTCAGAAGTTGCATGTGTCTCTTTCTGCAGGTAATGCAACTTATGTGCAACTTGGCATGACTCAGCACCAGCAGGTCAAACTGCAGCGCCTGGTCTCAGTGTTTTCCTCAACACGTGGGGAGCCGTTACATTAATATGCAACAGGGGTTCTCTAAAGGTTTAGATGGATGTTTTTTCCACACCTGTTCTTTGGTAATATGCTGAGGTCAAACTTTCCCTCCGGGCCAAAGGTATATTGTGAAATGTAAGAGCAGGAGGTGTGTTTCTGTGACGTTTGCTCAGCTTACAGGTAAACATCTGATCTGAGAACAAGCGAGCAAGTCAAGCGTGCAAAGTTTACGCTAAGCCACGGTGTTCACAACACTCTGACAATGAGAGGGTAGACTTATTTTGGCAACACGCTTACTCACATATCCAGGGATGGCAGCTGAGACCTGGTCATCATTTGGACCTTTATAGGAACAATCCAAAATAGTGTGAATCACACAAAAACAAGAGAATTATAGGGGCAGTGTCATGTGTTTTCCATCCAACAAAGTATCATTTTATAGCAAAATGTATTAACTGTGTTACCTTCGCTTGTTATAAATATGCTGTATATGTAAAATATGACTTTACATATTTTACATATATGTAAAATATATGTAAACAACTACAACTTTGTTTACATGCGCAAAAAATATCCGTATGTAAATAATAACATCCAATATGACTATGCCAATAAATCTGTAATTTATTGAAGTCAAGTAAGTGTTTATGTAATTTTTCATATTTCAACAATGTGAAATTGGGTCTCTGTCTCTTTAAGAAACTCCTACTCTTTCGGAAAGTCATTACAGCATGGCTCCTCTATTAATGTTTTTACCATAAGTAGCTCATATAATTAGCTCTACAGATCCCCAGTGCCACCAGGTGTTTGCTAATTGCTGCTGGCTAGTCTGAAGGAGCTGCTCTGTGAAGCGGAAGCTCATAAGAAGGCGGAGCTAGGTCCACCCACGTGTTTTGCATAGCTGAGTGGCTGCCATGGAGATTAAAAGATTTGTCAAACATGCATGAAAGAATCAAAGCAACACTCCAGGTGTGTTTTTGACGAGGGAATAACATTAACATGAAGTAAAGCTCAAAAAAGGACAACAAATGTCAGTTTCATGGTTGAGCAGCAGATTGAAAACTATTTAGCTTTATGTGCTGCTGCTGCTGGTAAAAAATAAATCTAGAATATTCATATTCATGCAGCCCTTCTGCATGACTATGAAATGTACATGGCTGAAAACTACGAGAATCCTTCTTCAGTCTCCAACACCAACCAGGGTAATCCTAAAGACATCCTGTACTCAGGAAGGTAAAAGATTAGTCAGGTGTTAATCTTTCATTAAAATGCCTTTCTGCTAAAGATGACTGTTCTGTAAATGTGGTTTATGAGCAAAGGAATGTTTAAACCACACAACCCTGGTTGCCTTTCTGTATCTGGAACTTGTGAGTTAAATCTAACTGAGCTCACTGATACAAGGAACCCAAGAGATTTTACGATGCAAGTGAAGACGGAGAGTACCCAAACACACAGCATGAGAGCTCTGGGTGTTTCTGCAGATCCATCTGAGTTATGGCATTGTTGCACTCTGCAGGACGGGGAACAGAGTGAAAGTATTAGGAAATGGCCTTCCAAAGACAAGAATGTTCCCACACAGCGGCCACCATCAAACCAAACTTATGTCTTCACAATGGATCTACAAAGTTTGCACATCAAGACACTTTTCTGTCAGTTCTGTTACAAAAAACAACCCAGCTCAAGCAGATTGGATGCCACATATTCTTATTTATATTTGAGTTGAACTTTGACTAGGCCATTCTAACACATGACATGATGCAATTTAACCCTTTCCGTTGTAGAACTAATTGTATGTTCGGGGCTTTTGTTCTGCCTTTAACTGGTTTTCTTCCAGCATCGTTTAGAAAAACACATCATCCTACCAGATTCTCTACAGACACACTGGAGCGTGACATCACACACAAGATCCCGCCCACCATCTAAAATCTAAATGTGAAATTTTGAATGAGATATATAAGAGAAAAAAACTATTAATTGTCTAAACTATGGCAACTAGATAACAAGGTCCAAGGGTATCACAGGTAGGTAAAACAGAGTAGGAAAGGGTAGTAGTTCAGCTAGGCTAACTTGACTTTGAGAACTTTAACATGTAGCTGTGCTGCAGAATTTTGATGTGTTTCTGTTCAGGTTAAAACAAAAAGCAGACCCAGACACCAACTCTCTGACAGATCATTATCAAAGCAGGTGTAAATTAGCTCATCAACCACAGCGTATTCAGATGATCACTTATTAATAATCACCTAATAAACCTAAACAACATAATACTGTAATGGACAGAATGCTGTTTTTTATGTGGGAAATGTTTGCCTGTTTTTTGGTGTTGAACACTGACATGTTAGTGGAGCTGTTTCTAGTCAGTTGCTGCGGCAACAGCAACAAGGTTTTGAGTTGTTCTGCAACGTTTTTTCTGCATTATTTTTTCCTTGTACAGTGGCTCACTACATTAAATTAAATCTGCCTTACAACGTTGTTCACATGCGCAAAAAATATCCGTATGTAAATAATAACATCCAATATGACTATGCCTGCTGAAGAAAAGCATTCCCACAGCATGATGCTGTCATCACTCTGTTACCCAATGGGGGTTGCATGTATGGTTCCTTTTCATCTGCACACAAAATGTGAAAAGGATAAAGGATTATTAATTATTTTCTGATCCACTGTAGCTGTCAATTCGCATTGGTTGCTACTAATATTAGGTATTTTCAGTAAATAAACAGGACGTATAGTGAGTTGGAGTGGGATGTAAAGTAGGCTACACATTTCAGTCATTTTGCTTTTGGTTCTCATATATTGAAAAATAACAAACACACAACCATCAAAGGGAATATTCTGACCTTCGCTGCTACTGCAGCCATAGTAACCATCTCCTCTTATGCAAGCTGTGATAGTGTTTCCTCTTTTAGACATGTTTATGTTTGCTTTTGTGTCGTTTTTTTTTTTTTTGGAAGATTTTATCTTTTTCTGTGGAAAAACCTCTTGCATTGCATAACTATATTCCCGAACCTGATTAAACTTTACACGTGTGTGCTCGGCCAACACAGCCGGGCCCGGAGGTTAGCACGCACATGACAAAACCCATCCATCACGCATGCTCTGTCACACCGCTCTGTCGAATACCTGCACTCATAGTAGCATGTACACACGAAGAACATGAAAGGACTCTTGGGGGGAAAAATACAAGTAATGTCCAAGAATAGGTTTGATTGGCTAAAACTGCTGCGCCCATTCAGTCACCAGACTCAATTTATCCTCCCGTTCCATTTGCAGCTTAGTGGATTCTTACTAAATGAATTACTTCCTTAAATATATTTTCATCTATCCAGGACTAATCCGCTGAGGCTTTGGTATGTAATTTATAATTATGAATAAGGACATTATGCGAAATCCTATTTATAATCATGTGATCAGAATCGCTCTCAAATACCATTCTGGAACTACTTTGTGGTGGGAACTAATTAGTAATGTGATGCCTTGAAAAACTACAAAGCCTATAAAAAACATAACATGCAGTTCTGTAAATGTTGGACCAGCTCACTCTCACATGGCGGCCGCCTCAGTCAGATCATTTGCAGGCAGCAGACACCTCTTTCTTGCACCAGGAAGCTGTTTACTTCCTTTTTAACTCCGGAAACCATCATGGTGAAGGCATTTCGGGTTGCATGTTCTGTGCCGAGTCGATCTCAGCAAACAAGACAGGAAGCTGTAACGTCTGATTAGGGTTTTCTTTTCTCCTTATGTGAACAACATACATCCAAACTGAATGGTTAACGGGAGAATTTGAAAAGTCTTTTGACTCTCTAGCAATGCTTTGATAAATCCTGACAGTATATTGTATATTCAGCCACATTGTAAATGTAATATTTTAGGTGTCATAAGTCTTTGTGCGTGTGGATGGAATGCAAGTCCAGGATGCAGAAGAATTTTAATGACATGAACAATGCAAGGAAGAGGCGGAACCTGACTATGGATGGAGAGCATCATGGGAGTTCTGCTCTTCCACTGGAATTCTGACTTCCAATTGGATCATTTCCTTAAATGGCTACGTCTGGTTTGTTGTTTTCAGAAGTTATTTGTTACATTCCCTTACCTGCAGCAGAAAGATTGGTAGCTGTGTTTCCATTTACAACCAGCGAAAATGACAAAATAGACAGCAGGAAGTTGTAGGGGGATGATGGTTTGTTTTGGTTTTTTCCGGGAAACGTGCAGCTGACTCACAGCATCACAGTTCAGAAAACGTTGTGTGCTAATCCAACATGTTGAATCTATTGCACCGCTGTAAAGTCACCGACTACAATTCCTCCAAAGTCCTGCCTACATAGCATAGATAAATATTTGTGCACAAGGAAATTCAGCAAGTATAGCTTGTTTAAAAGTAAGTAGATCCTTAAGAGTGGAAGCTAACACGATAGCAACTGTCGACATTAGCAGCACACGCTGTAAATGTTCATGTCAGAGGGATCGTATGCTTTGTTAGCAGATACTGTTCACAATTTTACAAGAAAGTATTAACTTTGTTGCTGTTTTGCTCAGCCCAACCAACTTCCTTTTTGCTACATTGTTTCAGCATGATTAACCCTGCTAGTTGCATCAATTTGATTTGTAACCAGATAACCTTTCAAATCATGAGCTAGCTCCACCAAGAATGAAAAAAAGCTTAAATTTAGCCTCAGATTATGAATTGTACAATAAGATCTAAGATGTCATATCCCTGTCATTTTCAGATCTCTCAGTTTTCAAATTTAGACAGACACTCACGCAGTCAGCAGATTCACCAACTCATCTGATGAGGTAGATATCTTAACCGACTCCAGGATTGGCTTCGAGGATGCGCGTACTTTTTTACAAAAATATTTACAGCAACAAGATGCTGCCATGAAAAGGAATTTGCTTTCCAAAAAACGTCTCACCCTACCATCTGACTGACCCAGACCTAAAATGGAGGCTAGCATTCTTTTGTTGTTCAGCAGTGCCTAACAGAACATGGAGTGGTAATGAAGTCCGTCTGTTTTAGGGTTCAACATATTTTGTAGTGAGAGATGGCATTCCATAGCTCTTGACTGGAGCAAAATCCTCCTCTGAGCTCAGACATCTGCCATCCTTTAGGTCACCAAAAGGCATTGAGTTGTTGTCATATGGTAGGCTAATTCATCGTGTATTTTAAAAAGAAATTACACAAGTATAGCTAATAAGGTAATTCATGAGTATCAAAGCTCATCAACCTGTCTAAATAAAGGTTAGTGTATGTGTGTGAGAGTGGAAAAGACTGTATTATCAATGCTCGAACGCCACAGATTGCTCTAAACTGACACCTTCGCCCACACAGTGCCCGGACTTTAGGAACCAAGTACCTTTGTGCTTCCTTTTGTTTCTTTGCCCTTTCCCCACTGGTGAAGAGTGAAATGTTGAGACTGGCTTTATGTTTTAAGAACTACATGATAATGGACAGATACACAAACACACACATATAGCAATACAAAGCCAAGCAGCAGGAGCCGTGTGAGCAGTGAAGCTGTGATGAGTGATTTTGCACTTTATACGTCTTTCCAACCTGAAAGCACATCTCTGTGTCTTATTATGTTACATGTAAGAAAAACACTCGTTCTGGCTAAACTGGAACTGAAAACATGTTATGTGAACTTTTTGACATTTGCTGACATTTGTTAACCAACTATTAACTACAGTTGATTATAATGTTGAGCACCTATAAATGATGATGTGAATCATAGCTCTAGACCAAAGTAATTAGACTCATGTGGCAAACAGCAGCTTAGCTTCTGTAGCCAAAGAGTACATGCTAAATTGTAAATGAAAGTCATTTACAAGCGTAAACCATTCAATGTGGGGGGGGGGGGGTTAACAGTGAACTTCAGCAAAAAGTTAATTAACATATGTTTAGGTTAATTTTTAGTGTAATTTAAAGTTTACCAATGAAACATTTGTTATTCAAATTTCTGCAGCATGGGA
>CAEGAF010168157.1:0-38950 GCA_903067075.1 Micropoecilia bifurca | reverse complement strand
TTACGAATAAGTTCTGTAAATAATACAAAAAATATACATTTATGAATAAACTAACAAAATTCAAATGGATAAAGAAAAATAAAGAATAAATAGCTCCAACAGTACTTTAAAGGTGACAGAAGGCCGACTTTGTAAATATCTTTATGTGGCTCTGAAGGTTTAGGCCAGAGGTCATCCTGATCTCTAGTTTCCAGCTGTAATAACTGAAGCTGTGACTCTGGGCTGTCAGCAGGGGGCGCCAGCCTACCTGAGATCTTGTACCGTCCGTCCAGTAAAATGTCCAACCTGTCAGTGGCCTGGACGTCCAGCTGCGGCCGGAATCTCCGCAGGGCGTCCGTCACCACCTTCAGGTTCCTCCGCCGGTCGTACGCCTTCTTGGAGGCGAAGAAGGTCAGGTTGAGGTTCCCAAGGTCGTGATAGACCGTCCCGCCGCCGCTGCGTCTCCGGGCCACAGGAACCTGAGCGCTTCTCATGGCCGGCAGGTTGCACTCGGCCCAGGGGTTCTGATGGCGGCCGATGACAACGGCAGGCTGGTTCCTCCACAGCAGCAGGATGCTGCGCTGCTGCAGGTCAACGCGGGCGTCAATCCAGTCCTCCAGCGCCAGGTTCTGGAACACATCAGTGGACTGAGACTGGAGGACCAGTCCAGGGCTGGACGGGTCCATGAAGAGGCAGCAGGAGCTGCTCCAGGGCCGCTGGACTCCAGCACTCAGGGCACAAAACGTCCCTCTGAGGAGGGACAGCATCATCCTCCTGAGGTCTAAAGCTTCATCACACCTGGGGTCAGGGGTCAGAGGTCAAATACAAGATGCAGTTTATTCACATTTAAAGTAGGTAGTTTTATTATCAGAGTTGGGTAGTAACTTAATTATATTTACTTATGTAACTTTTGAAAAAACTTACTTTTAGGAGTATTTTTACTATGTTGTACTTTTTACTTTTACTTCAGTCATTTTATTATAAACTCTTTCTACTCTTACTTGAGTAAAATTTCTGGATTTTCTCCACTCTAAATGAAAAACAAACATGTTTTAACCTGAAATTCACCAGACACCAAAAACACCTGCAGGTTTTGTTCCAGTTTCATCAGTTTTATATTGAAACAAACTGATTTTTCTTCTGCCTCATTGTGTTGTTTTGTTACTTATATAAAATTATCAAAATTTCCACTTAACTTTATATTTTGGTCCATCTGATTATGTAATTTTAAAATGATTTGACAAGTTATTCAGTACATTTATACAGACATTTTTACTAAATACTTTTTACTCTTAATTTTCTGGACGTCTACTTTTTACTTTGACTTGAATAAAAATATTATAAAGTTGTGCTATTATTCTTCGAGTATAATTTTGGACACTCGGCCCACCTCTAGTTATTGTTAGACTTTTAAAAATTAGTAAACAAATATAATCTGGAGTCAAGGTATATTTTCTGTAAAATATTTCCATAAATTTGGAATTATATTTAAATAAAATTTCATATTTTTTCGTTAGCATTTTTACACCAAAAAAACGTTTCTACTTTTTATTTTTAACCATTAACATTTAATTTGAGGAACCGAGGGGACACTTGACTAGCCCCGCCCTCTCTGAACTCCAACAGTAGCGTAACCATTAGCTTTAGCATTGTTATCTTCCGGTTTCTACAGAGAAACCAACAAACCAACAGTTTCATGAAGGTCACGGCTTAAAACCACACATTAAAATATGGATATAGAAGTAAACGAACTACTGACCTGAACCGGGGAGACGCTGCTTCTGTACACCAGCGGTGTCAGTTTAGCCGACTAGATACACAACTTCCGTTACACCCTTCAGAATAAAAGCCGAAAGCTAATGTGATTGGAAACCATATAACATATAACAAATGTCATGGTACATTTTTCCATTTAAAAAAATACATGTTTTCTTTTTGGGAACAAATAAACAAACAAAAAAAACACACGTTTATTATTATTATAAAGAATGTTAATTTTCATAACCTTTTTAACAACATTTTACACTTACCGTCTGTGTTTGAAACACTTAAGTGCTTTTCATGTTATTTTGCTGATTCACATTTATTTTTATTAATATAAGCCTTATTCTTGACTTTTTTCTCTAACCAGACTAAATTTGATGGTATTGGTATGTTTTAAGTTCAGTTTCCATGTTTGTGTTTTAATGTCTTTTTATCTCGGGTTTTAAAGGTCTTTTACATACATTTGTCGTAAAATGTATGTCTAATTTGGTGATTTGTTTATGATTGGGATTGTTTTGTTTCTATATTTTATCTTTCCATAGTTTTTTGTTTTATATTTAACATTCCTCTTCTTGCAGCTAACGTATCACTTTAACTTGCTCTTAATGTCTTGTAATGACTGCTGATCGAACCAAATATTCGGATAATTAGCATATTTTTCATATTTAAACCGATTAATTGGGTGCTTGTATAAAAGTCGAGTTGTATCTCTGCTCTTATTCTGAAGTAAAAGGTCATGTTTAATACTGGAGTTTCCGTTCAGTCCATCCCTGTAATGCTTCCGGGGTTGATCTTTTTAACTGGCAAAAGTTCTGTTTAGTGGATATTTCATTTATCTGAATTTGTTTAACTAGCTTTTGTTCTTAAGTTTTAATATCTATCTGACTTTATTTTATCTTTTTGTAGTATGGATTGATTGAACTACATTAATATAGCTTAGGCTTATTTTATACAGAGGAAATAAGTCAGTTTTTATAAATGACACCATAACTAATGCTCCAGAAAAAGTAACTGAAGCACATAATGCATAGTGTCTACAAAAAGTGTTCACTTGGTTGGATCTTTTACCTTTTTATTGAATTTACAAATCAGTCATTATCAATAAAAATTAACTTTGACCTGAAGAGTAACAGAAATGACAAAAATGTGCCACATAACACAAGTAACTGCCCAAATATCCCCCCTTCTTTAAAATGGCTGACCCAATTTGACAGAGATCTAGTCAACTAATGCCAGTTGTCTCACAAATAGAAGAATGGAGTCAAGTGGACAAGGCAGAAAAGTCTCCAGCAGAGGTAGATGTAGCACTCCCAATCAATAACAACAGGTGAAGGTGAAACTCCAGAAATACCAACGGCTGAAAGCAGAAATAGAGAAGTTGTGGAGAGTGGAGGCCTCAGTGGTGCCAGTGGTCAACCTGGAGCGTTTACCCCCAGTCTGAGGGCGTGACTGCAGCTGATTCCAGGAATAACCACGAAGTCTCGGTTCAGAAAAGTTCAGCTGAAATACGGAGAAGAAACTCAGATGGAACCAAACAAGATGATGAACAGAGTATCTAAAGAAAATTATATTCAATAAATTAGAACATGGATCTGATGAGACCAGAGTGTCAGATTAAATGTACTTTTTGAAAAGAACAACCTTTAAACAGGTATTAAACATACTTTCAGTAAATGTTATTTTATTGGTCCTATGTGATACTTTAATCTGAAATGTCATGTTTTCATTAACTGTTTCATTAACTCATAAAAGCTTAAAAACATCAGTCTGTGTTAATCTACATAATGTGTTTCACTAAGTGATGTGACGGTAATGTATATATACATATATGTAGATTTGTACATATATATTAGGTTAAAAGAGAACTAAACAAGTTCCCTTTGAGCAAAGTTTTATTTGAGAGTCTACTCTATTTTTGAGCTGGTTGATCTAAAGTCGTCATCATGAGGAAGAAGCTCAGAGTCTAATGAGTCGACCAGAGAGAGGAAGAACATGTGACCACTTCCTGACAACACGCAAACACACAAAACCAGACTCACACACACTCAGCCGGAGTCGGTGAGTCGGAGTCGGTGATGTTTCAGGTGAGAAATGTTCATTTAAACTTTATGATAATGCTACCATTTCTGCATAAGGTCTACATAATACCATTTTACTGTTAGTTTATTATGTGCCAACCTTTAAATGTGTTCTATGAACTTTTTAATCAAGATGGTTTATGCTTTCTTTGATATGTGAATTTCCAAAGGAGAAGTTATTTAAGACAAGTCCACAGTTTAAGCTGTTTAAAATCTACAAAAACCTTCTTCTTACAGAAATTCAGACTTAGGTTTTAATCAGTTTCATTCAAATCCAGTTAAACAAAATCTAAATGTGGTTGTAAAACTAAGAGGGTTTTTATATGGAATGGAGTTTTCTGTTTTGAAGAGTTGAAATCATTAGTAAGAAGGAAGCTGGGTTTATCATTTCTGGGTGCGAACTCTTAGTTGTGTCCTGTTATCACACGTTCACACTTAGTCATACAGATACATGTCGCTTCTGTGTGGTCGGTACATCAGCACCAATAAAAGATCTGCTCCGATAGTTGCTGAAAGTTTAGCATCATGGCCAGAAGTTAAAAACACAGCAGCACTAACAAAACTTAAACGTAAAGTCTTCATTTATCCTCCATATTTGAAAATGATTCCTGAAATGTATTTGATTCCCCAGGACTAGGTCCATCAAATATACACAGAGCTGTCCACATGGAGAGAACCATGACCCCAAAATGCTGAGCAGAGAGTTTAACTGACTCCTTTATAGGCAGAGGTTGGTACAACAGGCCTGGACTGAGGCCACAGAGCATCTAGTAGTTGAAGGTCCACATGGCTGGAGTGCAAGAGTGAAACTGTGTGGTGGTTCTAGGGTTCTGGTGATCATGGCGGAAGTCAGTAGGCGTACTCAGATGTAGGCCAGGGTTTACTGGAGGCGTCGAGGCTGAGCTGGCAGCCGGGATGTGGTGGAGGATCGGTTGAAGTTCCTCGGACAGAGCGCTTCTGTGGTGACCTTGGAGGGACTCGCGTCTTAGCAGGACCCTGTCGCTGTGGAGAAACTTTCCTAACCCAATTAGGACCCAGTTACTGCAAGGTTCCCCAGACCTGTGGCTGAACAAGAAGCTTAGATCATCTTAGATAATCACTCCTCCACTTCTGTGGACATCAAATGTTGCTCTGCACTTTGTGGTCAAACATCCGGTCTTTGGTCTCTTCTACTCAAACGTCATTGTTCAAGAAACCTTTTTGATCAGTCAGACACAACAACATTGACTTCTAGACCCAAGTCACCACTAATGGTATCAGGGGAAAGAAAAGGTCTGAATCATTTTGAAACACGAACTGAACAAAGACCTGATGTCAGACAAGTTTTCTCCCTCAGCCTTTCAATCAATGTTTTTCTAATTGACATGTCAGGACAATTTGGGTTTCTTGTGATTTAAAGTGTTTTCCTCTGTAATCTTTCTCTCTACAGGTGATGCTGTCCAGATCAATAATCACCTGCTGCACATAAACCATGTTTCTATCCATCCATGTGCTCAGGATCCACAGCAGTGTGTGTGCATGAAGACATGTCTGACTTGTGGACATTCCCGGCAGCGTCTCCTCCTCCCATCATCCACCAGTCCTCTCGGACGCACTCCCTCCCTCCTTTCTCTACCTCCTTATTCAGGAACCATGGGAACCCTTCTCCTGCCAAGGTTCCTGCTTAGTTCATCAAAACAGATTTGATATTTCTAAAGCCTTGCTTGCTTCTAAACATCTGTTTTTTCCAGGTGTCCTCACCTCACGCATATCCGCCCCAGAATACGTCCCCTCACATGGGTCAGGTAACCTCACCAAACCTCAGACTGCAGACCCAGGCTTCGTCCTTTCAGTTCCCCCAGTCCCAGATGACCTCCACTCACCTCACACAGCCGCAGGTCGCCTCCCCGCACCTTTCACCGCAGATGGAGGTATCCCCCTCCCACCTCTTCTACCAGCCCCAGATGACCTCTGCTCACCTCCATTCACCCCAGGTCAACTCCTCCTACCACTCCCCTCTCCTCCACAGTCCTCAGGTCAGCTCCCCTCACCTCACTCCACAACCTCAGCACTTCCTGTACAACCAGAACCCGGACCCAGAATTGGACTACACCGATTGGAACAAGTGTGAAGCGTCCTCCGATCTGTCATGTTATCTCAACGGGAGCGCGTTCTCCTACCAGGTAAGAATCATCATCCTGCTAACCCAGCAGAACCAGCAGTGAGTTTGATAGTTCCCTGATCATCTGTTCCAGAACCAGTCACCCTCCCAGTACCAGTACAGCACAAGTGATACGCCACACACGGATGAGGTGGAGCGAACAGTCAAAGCCTATAACACTCCATCGATTCATGCTGGCGGCGTGTTTGATCAGAGCGACCCAGCTGGTCAGGCCCCTCCCACCTGGGACTCCATGTCTCCCACCCTGTCCCAGGTGCAGTGTCCCCCTCTGGGCTCCACCTCTGCAGCTGACGCCATGGGCAGATGGAGCTCCATTGAGATGAGCTCTTCCCCTGCTGAGGACTTCCCCAACAACCAGTTCTACCATGAGGGTTACCATGGAAACAACACCCAGCAGCCCTTCTGCAGCCCAACAACCCCAGGTCCAAGTCCTCACTACCCTCCGGTGCCGGCCATCTCCAGTCCAGGTCCTCAAATGCGGACAGGTTGTCCCAAACAAACGTCCAACCTGCTGAGCAGGGACCCCGCCGTCACGCTTTCTCCCAGCGACCCCAGCAGCTACTTCCTGTCCTCCGACAGCACCCATCCCCACCAGAGAAGCCAGCACCTCCTGCCAGGCCAGAGCGAGGCGGAGGAGGCCGCCGGCAGCCCTGAGACCAGCTTCTCCCCCCTGGACAGAGGCCCGGCCTGCAGCGGCTCTGGTTCAACCCCGGGCCTGTCTGTGGGACGGAGCTGTAAGGATGAGAGTAGAGGAGGAAGAAGAGGGCCAAGAAAAGGGGCTGAAAGACAGCCAGACTGGAACTGGGTTCGTCTTGATGCTGTTTAGCTGAAAATGAATCGAACCAATACTTTGAGATGTCTAAGTTGTGTTTTCCCTGCTGGTCCCAGGTGAAGCAGCTGCCGCCTTTAAGAGCCGCTGGAGTTCTGGACTCCAGGTAGTCTGGTCGTTACTAGCTGGTGATCATCAGCGATGTCTCAGATGGAGATGGTTTCATGTTGTGTTTCTGGAAGCAGGTGTCGGCTGCTGTGCACGGTGTGTAACCGCGATTTTAAGAGTCTCCCAGCATTAAACGGACACATGCGCTCCCACAGCGGCTTCAGATCGCCAACACGGCTGAAAAAGGTCTGCACTACGTCTTACTGGCTCTGTTTGACCAAAGATGTTATAAATGGTTATTTAAACATACTTTAGATGTTCACATTTATGTCCCAAAAAGGTAATTGGTAGAAATGCTTAGATTTATAAAGAAAGCCTGCCCTCTGGTGGCCATAATAAAGAGCAGTTTAAAAAGTTTAGGCTGAACATTTTGACGTTTCTGTCCTTGCTGTCTTTAGGACACCTCTCCTCCCACTCAAAGCCCAGTGTCCATCGTGATGCCTGTCTCGGTGCCGGTCCAAACTAGAGGAATGTGCGGGCAGAAGAAAGGCGTCATGCCCACGCCAGCCAGAGGGGGCGCTGTGCTCTACCGCAGCATAATGCATCTGAAGAAGCAGGAAGAGGCTGGATCTACGGGCAACCGGGTTCAGACGGCTGATCCGGGTCACTACACCCCTCCCCCGATGCTACGCCCCGACAGGCCTGGGACGGGGCTGTACCGCTCCGTCACCACCAGGAGGCAGCAGAGAGCAGACACTATGCTGCTGCACAGTAAGTCCCTGAAAAAAAATTGATGAGTGAGACTGAGTGGGCGACATGTCTGGTTGAAGATGCAGCTTTAAGACGGGTCTCTGATTGACAGGTTTAGGTGACCCCGTTCCTATGGCAACCGCCTGCCCTCCACCGGAGGCCACAGCAACAGGAGGCATCAAGCCGTATGTGTTCAACTTCTGAAGTCCGTTTTTAGGAATACCGTCCCTTACTAACTGTGAGCGGTTAATCTCAGGCGGATCAACTTTGGGAAGAGCTTCCAGGCTGAGATCCCGTCTGTACGGGACAGAAAATATGCCTGGGCAGACTCCCACAATGCACTGCTGCTGTGGACGCCATATGACGAGATGCAGCGCCCCGTCGATCAGCAGAGAGGTCAAAGAAATAAAAACAGCTACAGAACGTTCTTAATTTGGAAATGAATTTAAAACGTTCTTGTTCTGTTGTTGCAGTGGAGGCTCTGCTGATGATGGCACGGTCCAGTGTGGTACCAGGAGCCCGGGCCGGGCCAGAACACGCCCTGCAACTGCTGGCACAGTGCAAAGGAGACTTCCTGGTAAGGAAAGTTTTCAGAAAGAATTATTACTATGAGGAGAATCATCAACTGGACTGGTTTGATTATCTGAAGAAACCTTATGGTTCCATAGAGGAGGAAAACCTTCACCAATAATCCTAAAGAGACTGAAGCCATAAGAAACAGAAGAGAAGAAACAAATATACCAAAACAGACACACAAACAGATGGAAATATTAATGTGAAAAGAGCCAAAAAAACATCCCAGGGACTCAAATAGAGCTAAATTTAATAAAATTGTGAAAAAACAATACAGCTGTAGAAATATCCATACAGAGAAAACAAAGAAATCACCAAAAATCAGAACAAAAGAATAAAAAGCAACAGTACTGAATCTCACACAAAAACGTTGTAAAAACAAAACGTCAAAAAGACAAAAACAGTAAAAATATGTTTTCAACTTCTAGAAAAAATCTCTATAATAAGGAAAAACAGATGGGAATGTTTTCCATTTTAAGTGCCTGCTGATTGTTAGTTGATATGTTTTTATTTTATTTGTTTCTTCTGTTTGATCTAATCATAATCTGTTCTCTCTGTCAGCTGACGGTGGAGAAGATGCTATCAGAACCGGAGACCTCCTCCAACCAGACCGGTCAGTTGGTACCTATTGATCAGAACCAAGCAGTAATGTCTGAATGAATCCAGAAATACAGCATACAGCAGGTAGATGTTGCATTAACATCTGTGTGTGTTGCAGGTGTTCAGTGGAGTGCCGCAGAGAAGAAGCTGCTGGTTAAATCCCTGCAGATCCACCATAAAGATTTCAGCAGTGTCCAGAAAGTGGTGGGTTTGGGGCTCCGTCTGGTTCTGGTCCAATACGAACCAACATATCTGACCCGTTTTGTGTCCTTTAGGTTCGGTCCAAGTCCTTGTCCGAGTGTGTGGAGTATTATTACCTCTGGAAGAAGAAGCTGAGTCTGGGTGTGAAGACCCCAAATGGGCTGACCGTCAATCTGCCTGAAGGAAGTGTAAGAAACAGGAAGTTTGTCCTGATTGACAGTAGAAACGTTTACAACAGGATGAACAAACACAGTGGAAGCTAGCTATGGTGTGGCTAAGCTAACAGAGAACCAGGGTTGGGTCTTCCACTTGCTACAGTAGTTTTCTTCTGTAAAACAGTAGAAAGTCGTTTGAAGTACCAACCATTCGGTCTTTCCTTCTACGTCTCGACTCGTCAGGACTTCCGTAGATTTTGGTTTTGAACATCAAAAATTATTCAGATTTTTTAAAAGTTTGACTCAAAACCTTCCAAGCTTTTGACTTGCAGCTGGTTTGTGTTGGTATCAGAGCGAAGACAGGAACTCCAGGTTTGACTTGTCCTTACATCAACAACCAGTGATCCTTGGGAACTTTAAACTGGATTCCTTGTTATTAGTTTGAGTTTGGAACCTGAGTCTTGTGATCTGACAGTGAACTTTGACTAGGCCTTGGATCTCTGGGATCCTGCCCAGCGAACTGACCTTATCTTTTTGACTCTGGCCAGCTGACCTGACTTTGAACTTGGTGGCTTCTTCTTATGTCTAACTTTGGTAAGCAAAACTTTTGTGGGAGAAATGACACCATGTTATACCTCAGAAATGTTCTAAATGTGTTGTGTGCTCCTCAGTTTCTGTTTCTAGAAGATTAAAGAGTCTTTTTTGAGCCATCTACTCAAACATTCGGAGAGAATATAGTCTTGCTGTTGCGTCAATAACATTTAAGATGGAGTTTGAGTTCCCATAAAGTTGATTGGTGCAGCGTTTCAGGTCAGTGAACATAAATGAAACTAGAGGGCTGAGCAAATGAAAACCACTGAAACCAAATTCCTGTTATCACTCCACATAGACTTGTAACAGAAAGCACACAACCTCGAACACACACAGGATGCCCACTTCCTGTCAGCGCTCTCAGGCTTTTGAACAAACTGTTACATGACATTTCAAGTAGCCAGCAACTTTCTGTATGCGTGGTCACACCTCAGTTGACTTTATTTCCATTACGCTCATTTAGGTTCCTCCAGCAACTGCGTTCTGCCTTCACCTTCATGTTTCCAGAAACCCTCCAGAAAGTGACTTGGCGTTTATTCTGTCATTAGCAGTTTTTGTAAATGAGGTTGGAAAAAAAAAACAAGCTAATTACAGAAGGAGACTGAGTGGTTGGAGAGCTTTTATAAAAGAACGAATCAAGATTATGTTAATATCTGCAACCACTTTCTTTTCTCTTATTTTTGCTTTTCTTTCTTCAGGGTCAAAAAGCGTCAAAATCCCAGAAAGCCTCATGAAGCCAGGGAGCATCAGCCTCTTGTGGAACACACTACTTAACACAAACCCACACATGTAGATTAAAAAACAGAAAACATGGAAGCCATTTTCTTCCGGGTATGTTGGTTAATTGTAGTTCATTTAGGTTAATGTGACAATGTTTGAAATGATTATGTCTGTATTTATCCATGAAGCTGTTTAAATGTGCAAAGTCACTTCACCCTGAAGCCTTAGTTTCATGTCAGTGTGTGTAGCGGCTGATCTATGTGATATATTTCTACACAGCACTGGACTTTCCTGTTGTGACAATGTAATAAAGCAGCCACATGTGAACAAGCTTCTGACTTAGAGTTATTTTCTTCCATAATCTTCTAAGCTTTCCTTGGTTTCTTCCTCAAGGATAAAAATAGCTGTTCTTGTTCCTGCCTGAGTGAAAAACGAAAGACGATACAGTCATATTGTTCAAACAGAAATTTAAACTCAAACCAAACCAGGAAGAGATTCTCAGGTTCTGAATTGATGCTAACGTTTAATTCTTTGTCAAAGTTCACGTCAAAACAAGTCAAAGGTAAAAAAAAAAATCCAGGACAAAAATAAAAAGATTAAGATAAAGATTTAATTCATGGTTATCCCATCCAATCAGAGAGCCTGATGATTCATTCATCACATTTAAATGGAAAACCAAACAGAAAAAATAAGCTGCATTTCCAATTCAAAATCCCTTTTTACTGGTAAATTATTTAATATTTTTAATCGGTTGTTCATCAGATTGGTCTAAAGTTCAGCTGTCCTGTGTTTCAGGAAGCCCTGATTGTTCATGGACATTAGCATTAGCAACATCTTTAGCATTGAGACGCTAATTTAAGCTTGGATAGTTTCGCTGATAAGCTAACCTCCTTTAGCACAACAATAATCCAATCAGATCAGCTTAGAAACAGAAATTAACCCCAGTGGGCAGAGAAAAGAGTTTGTCGTCCATCACTATTGTTATTGGATGTAGCTTGTGCACCAGGTTTATGGACCTACCAGAAACGCATGAAGAGTTAGATTCCAGCTCAGGGAAATGTGATTAATTGCTTTAAAATCAATGTAATTAATTAAATGAAATGATGCTTTAAAGTCCCAGCTGCAATTAGTTAATAAATAACATTTGAATAAATTGGAGGCAACATCAGTAAATCAAAAGAATTAGCCCAGATGTTCATCCATCATATACAAGAACAAACGTCATGGAAACCAAAACCATGAAGACGCTGGCTGAAAATGAGAAACATTTTCAACCTGGACTGTAGCAACCTGGACTGAAAGGAAGAAGCCATGACAGCATGAAAGAATGTATTACTGTGCTTGTAAGGTGTTTAATGGATGGTTTGGTTTATGAATGATGATACATAAATATATCTGGGGAAGATCCAGATCCAGATCCAGATCCAGATCCAGATGAGGTTGAAGTCACTGGATCCTGTTTCACATCAGAACTGAAACTAACAAGTCCAAGAAAAACTGATCTCTACAACAACAGTCGTCTATTTTTAGGAGGCTTTCAGTTTACTTTCCAGAAATGAAAACCTTCACAGTTTAGAGGAATAGATTCATGTCTTTGTTGGTTTTCAAGATTTTAGTGATTTTTCTTCAAAGCAAACAACCTGTTGAACATCTGAGTTCCTCTGATTTCCCCAAACTCTCTGCATTCCTCTGTAATCTGATGTTTTCCCTGTTTCCTGAGTCTGCAGGGAGCTTCAGGCTACTCATAAAGTTTGACTCCTCCTCGTTTCAAAGGTCCTTCAGCCGTAAAACAGGAGCAGGAGGTGAAAGGAGAGGAGCGAGGGATGGGAGCAGAGGAGCATGAGGAGGCTGCAGCTCCTCTGGAGGCAAAGAAGCAACAGAAAACCTCCAAAGATGTTTACTTCTGCGTCCTTCCAGATAAATACGAGCCCCTGATAGAGGAGGGAGAGGAGGAAGACGAAGGACAGGAGGAGAGGAGGAAAAGGAAGGAGGAGAAGAAGAGGAAGAGGAAGAAGAGGTGCAAGAAGTGTCGGAAGGTAAGATGACCTTTGACCTGGTTGGACATTCTTCTGTCACTTTTCTGATCAATAAAAACTCTCAGCATTAACGGCATTAATATAAAAATATATCGATAATAACGAAAACAGAAGCAAATGTTTGACGTTAAGTCTAGTCAAAGTTTTACCTGGAAATAATAAAACATGATAATGAAGAACACAGATGTGTTGTATATTAATATGAAACATTTATTAAAAGCAAACGTCATATTTTTCTGCTTGTTGACATTCCAGCAGTCTTTCAGCTGCAGCTGTTAAACATTGACTCTGTTTTGTAGTCCTGACCTTTGACCCCACCTCCCTGAGCAGATAACCAGAGAGTCTCAATCACTGAGAGAGAGATAACATTGTAAAGAAACGTCGCGGGCCAGACCCAGAGGACGCCATCCAGCGGGACGTTTTGTCCGGTTCTGTTGATCCAGTGGACAGTTTTTCACCATAAAACCGTCAATTTTTAGATGCAGTACTGGAAGGAGCCGCTAGGTGCCACTATAATCCTCTATATTTGTTTATCTGTGAACTGGTGGAGGCCAGTCCAAAAACACGACAGGTGGGCAGAATCAACCCGACCACGGTGACGACCTGCAGGCACTGAAAGCTGAACTGGAGACCAGAACCGTGTTCCCACCACTCCTACTGGACTCAGTGGTTCTGGTTGATGTGACAGTGGTCTTCACTTCCTCTCTCCTCATCCTCCTTCCTCTTTCCAGAGGAAACATAAAAATATCTTCTATATAAAATATGATCACTTCTGGATCTGAAATCTCCAGACAGATTCTGTAGTTGGTTTGATCTTCGGTTTAAAAGTTCAAACTGGAGATGGAGAACAGGGAAGGTTTCAGCTATGACTGGTTGATACGACTGAAAACTGTATCACAATATGAGCGTTTTATATCAGTCTATTGATAATTTAAAAAACTAATCAATTGACAATGGATTAGTTTATTGTGGTGTTGCATTTCCTGTTTTATCAACAGTTTTCAGTTTGTTAGTTTTCAGTTTTAAGCAGTTATGAGGAATGGTGGCAAAACAATAAACTGCTGCTGCACAAGTTACTCAGCAGGTTGTTGCTAGGTAACCACCAGGTACTCCGCAGGTTGTTGCTAGGTAACCAGAGAGTGAGTGAGTTTGTTGATTCCACCGGCGTTATCTAGCTGTGAGAGGTTGAGCAGCTAAAGTCTTCCCTCTGCCTACATCTCCCAGAATGCTGTGCGGTTTTGGATCAGAATTCAGTGAATATTCCATACATTGAATATTCTATCAGTTGTATTATCTGTTGATATTTATCATCTATTGTGTCATATATTGATTTATTGTCCAGTTGTAGTTTCAGCCTGAAGATAGATCCACTAACAACCTCCTCCACTTCCTCCACCTCCTCCTCCTTCTTCTGTGGTGCAGAACATCTGTAAAGCCCTGCGGTACAGCTGGCGCATCCTGCTGGCCGGCGTGCAGAGCATGACGTCCGCCTACTCCACGCCGCTCTCCGCCATGCCCACCGTGGTGATGGAGATGAGGTGACCTGGAGACAGCATGGCATGATGGGACATCTGGAGTTTACCTTGGACTTTACTGTGTTTTCTTGTTATATATGAACTGCTGAGGAAATGTTTACTGATGTGTTGAATAAAGTCATGATGTAGAACCTGCTCTCTCTCTGATGACACTGAGCTGCTTTAGCCTTTATTAACCCAACAGACAGATAATCTCTTTCCTTACACATCACTTCCTTGTTTCATGGCCCAGTTTTAGACTTCCTCCAAACCTTCTTTCATTTCATCTCCTCACTCTGTATTCTTCCCTCTTTTCAACGTCATACTTTTTCACTCCGTTTATCTTTTTTTAATCTCACTTCTTGATCTTTGGTTTATTTCTCATCAAAAAGGAACTGTAAGATAACTTCTCTTTTCTTCAGTCTTATTTTAAGCTCTTGTTTCCTTTACTTTCTTCCTCCAACTCTTTAACTCGAGCTGTATTTCCTAACATCCTCATTTCCAGTCCGTGGTTACGTCTTCCTGTTTTTGACATGACTTTCTCCAGTTTTACCGTCATTATGGCAAATTTTTAGCATCTTCTCTCTTCGTAAACCCAACCTTAGTGATCACTGGCAGATAAACTTGGATTTACATGTATCAGTATGCAGATCAGTTTGGGGATGTAAACGATCCAACAGGTTCCATTCGGATATTGAGCTTCATCATAACACATCCCATCAGTAGCAACTGGGAAATATCGAGATACAAATAAATTAGAAAAATAAAGACTTCAGTTTATTGAGTTATGATATAAAAACATTAAGTAAAAAATGCCATTATGCTGCATAACTTTGATGAATAAAAATGGTTCTGGTAGAAGTTTAAACTTTTTTTCAGTATTGAATTAAGCTTAATGGCTCCATTTTAGCTCCATATAGTGGTGGCAGTATGATGCTGCCACCACTATGTTGCATTGTCTAATATGAATGTGATCACACTGGATTTTGTTGATCGTATCGATGATAAATAAAATATGGAGACCAGATACAGGATCCAAATGTGTCATATTCCCTATTTGGTCACTAGATGGCTCTAAATCCCCAGATATCTGAGCGAGCCCAGAGGTGATTACTTTTACATGCCAAGTACATTAGCCACCTAGCATGTGATAGCAAAGCAGCTATAATCACATCTTTACTCCTTATGCACTACTTTGTCTCTAAACTGTGGTTCCTGTATTTTTTTAATTGTTGTAATGTGCTATTCTAATTTTAAATGTTATCATTAGATATAAGTGGAAAATCATAATTAACAGAAATAAAAGTTGTCAAACATCCATTAATTAATTATAATTAATTATAAATGGATAACTAATAACTAATCAACTAACTAATTTATCTAATGTGCTTCACTTTGTGATAAAGTTCCTAATAAATAATATTCTAATTTATTGAATAAATATGTAATGGAGTTCAGTATTAGCCACACCCCTCACATTTGATTAGGTGATTTTGGTAAAATTATTTTTTAGTGACTCTGCAGGAATAGGAACCATAACATATTTAATTAGTCACCTGTATTGGCTATAAGTTTTCATTTTAATGAATAATTGAATAAATTAATGTTCTATTAAATACATTTTAGAAATAAAAACGTATTTTTTTGTTGGTATATTTAATTAATGTTTTAATTATGTGTTTATTTCATTTCGTCTTTGTTGGCGAATATATCTGATTTCCTGGTCTTCCCTGTGCAGTGCGCAGCCCCGACCACCAGGTAGCGGTATTGCACACAACGCTCCGCTGCTGGACCATAAGCGGAAAAGAAGGCTGGCCGTGAATCCGACCCGCCTGCTGGGCTCAGTAACTGTCCCCACAGTGACAGCAGCAGCTGCTCACAGTCCCGTTCAGCAGCAACATGAGCAGCTCCTGAAACTTCTCCCAACTCCGACAAGAACCAACCGGGCCTGACCCGGACCGGTCCAGCGGAACCGCCGCCATGTCTCCGCTCCAGCTGTCCGTCTATTGGCGGCTCGCCCTCCTCTTTTTTTTCATGCCTTTCCTTTTCTTTCTAGACATTTTTACAGCCGTTATCGCTGACACAACTTGTCGCCATGACAACGGTACTGAAGCGTCCTCGTCGTTGCTCGGGACGGTCCCGCCCAACGCAGACAACAACCAATCGCAGCACGAGGACGTTTCGGAGCTGATCGCTGATTGGAAGACGGATAAATCGCAGCTACATGTGAGTTAGCAACTTCTGTTGTTTTTCTGATAACATTTACACTTTAAACACATGTTTATGTCCACGCAGTTACTCCTGCCCCCTGTTACTGACTGTTTTCTTAAAGAAAATTCCTAAATACTTCATTTTCATTATGCACAAACAACGTAACTATAATCTCTCTTTTCGACACGAGGGAGTTTCGACAGCTGGTTTAGTGGAGGGATTAATTTATCGCACATGTGGATTGCATAACTGACGGTGTTCACTCTGTTAATGTGCAACATGTGGCTGCTAAAGTCAAGCCTGAACATTTTGGCTCCTGCTGTTCCTGACAGTTGGCAGGAGGCTGCGGACCCACACGTGGGCCGTCCCTGGTCATCTGCAGGTCATGTGTGGGGCAATACTGTGCTTCTAGGAACTGTAAGCAGCTCTGTTACTGCTCAGTTTAGAGCCTCTGCATCTTTACACGCTACCTTTTATTGTTAAATCACGATTGTCATCCAAATATATATCTGTGATATATAATACAAAACAGATTTAGCATCTTTATTCATACCAAGAATATGCTATTTAAAAGGAAACAACTGATTACTAGAAGCAAACTATTATTTCCTGTTGGTTTCATCTGCTCAGCACCATCACTGATGTCATTTCTTGTTAAATATCTCACTCCAACACCATCAGGGTTTCAGCAGATGCTTTCAGAACCTGTTCCACAGTCGGGTTGTGGCTTTTTCTGTTCATTGACCCTTATGGGGATCGCTACTGTCAAAAAGTGGCAACCATGGCTGGAGTTCATCTGTCTTCCAGTATGTATTAAAGATTCCTCCTATTGACCTCAATTTCTCCGGCTGAATTTCACCCAGACCATTTGGTGAACAAAAGGGAATGTTGTGAACGATGACATCAATTTTCTTCGCCATTTCAGAATTGTAGTTTGTTTGTAGTTTTGGTGATGGCAGCAGAGGAACTGAACGAAGTTGTTGCTGACACCACCGCTCAAAATACTGAGCAGTTAAAATCGGGTCAAGAGGAATGTTTAAGACGTTTTCAAACTAGTGTTTTCGATACGTCATGGACAAATGTTAGCTTTCTTCCGCTTGGTTTCATCAGTCACTGATCAGTAATGCATCTGTCTCCTCTGGATGTCCACATGTGTCAGTCAGTGTGCGGTTGGACAGACTGGCTGTCTTATGGTCAGACGTTATACATGGTGGGACTGCTGCTCGGTTCCCTGGTGGGCGGAGCCATTTCAGACAGGTAGACACTCACACACATTCACACCTGTAGGAGGTGGAGCTTTGCTGACCCGGTCGGGTTTCCTCTGCAGGTACGGGAAGCGACCGGTGCTGCTAGCTTGCGCCTGCATCCAGGCTTTCTGCGGCCTGGTTCCCGCCGTGTTTCCTCAGCCGGTCCTCTTCCTTGCCATCCGCTGCCTGACCGCCGTTTGCTGCTGCTGCATCAACATCTGCGCCTTCAGCCTCGGTAACAACAGTCACTCTGCAGCATCCTCTTCTCAGACGGTTCACCAGTTATTCAGTGTAGATGTACTGGTTCATTTACAGAATAAATAGAAAGACAGATTACTTAGATCAGTTGCTCTAATCAAAGGATATTTAGTAGATGTGAGTTAGCACAGACTCCAAATCATACAACCAACCCCCTTCCACATCATGCAGGGTAGAAACTCTCTATGCGTTCTCTACCTCTGGACGTGACACCAACAGTTGCTGTCTTCAGATGTTGGAGGTCTGCTGGGTTTATGTGATTAGAACAGTTCGTGCTGCAGCAGTCAGTAACGTATTGGATCTGAATGGACTCACTGGTAGCAGACGGAGCCCTGCTGACCAGGCCGACCCCTCTGTATCCACACGTTGCTGAGTCGGTGTCCCTGCTGTGTTTTTGTCCGGCAGCAGTGGAGTGGACCCTGCCGGCCGCTCGGCTCTGGCCGCCGGCCTTCCTGCCATTCTGCTTCAGCCTGGGGACGATGGGCGGAGCCCCGCTGGCCTGGCTGAGCCCCAGCTGGACACACCTGCACCTGCTGCTGGCCCTGCCGCAGATCGTCTGCCTGCCGCTCTACCTGTACGCCCGCCTGCGCCGTCCGTCCGGCTGTTTGTCCGGCCTGCTCATCAGGAACTCTCTCATGGTTTCCTTTCTCCTCGTCAGCAGAGCTATCCCAGAATCTCCTCGCTGGCTGTTGGTACAGAGGAGAAAGGATGTTCTGGACGGTTACCGTAACAACAGCCCTGCAGATCAGAAGTGTTTGGACCTGGTAAAACAATTTGGTGGTAAAACTCCTGACATGTTCCTGGTTCTGTAAGGCTGAGTCCCTGCGTTCCCGTCCAGCTGCTGGACTCGGCCTGGTCCGACCTGCACAAAGCCTCTGAAGCTCAGACAGCTGGAGGCCACGCCCTCAGTGACATCACACACCTGAGGCACCCAACTATCCTCCTGCGGCTGTTCATCATGAGCTATCTGAGGTACAGCACACACACCAACGTCCAACAGGTACACAGGAAGTTTGGTTTCCATAAGGCAATGAGTAATAAGGATTATATCATCTGTGAACTTTGACTCCTCCTTGTCTAAATATCTCAGAACCATCAAACAGCAACTCCAAACTGTCTCAGATCTGCTGCCTTCATGCCACACTTCAGTTACATAACAGATGTTATCATTAACTGGTTCTTAGAGGTGGAGAGGAACACAAAGCTACAGAAAGACAAACCGAGACACGACAGAAGGTCCAAACCTGCTGAAAGAAGATGATAGGCTAACTGAAGCTGGGTTCCTTCATTCTGCACATAAAATGTGTTTAGTTGGAAAAACAGACACGCTTGTTATTCTGAAAACTCAGTCTTTTTGGGTCCACAGGGTTCAGCCATACAACAGTGGGATGTCAGTTCAGAGGTTAGAAACCCCATAACCTGGTCCAGTTAGTGATAACAAACACTGGTAAAGAAAACACAAAACAGACGCCTTTCCTTGATTGATTTTCTGATCAGTATTGATTCATTTCATCAACTCAAAGTCCAGAGTTGTCTGAAAAGGACAACAGATAAACACTGGCCTCATACGGCTGAAAAATGGTCACTATTATGGTTCCCAGGTTTTGGGCCATATTGTGCATATGTTGTCTGCAGAATGTTGAGATTTCATAGTCATGCATCCTGATTGCAATCTGATTGGACACCAGGAAGTCTGATGAGCTTGCTGGGCAGATGGCCCCGTTTCTTCTCCACCAGGGTTTGCACCGACTCTAAGCCTTACAGGAGGCGGCGTCGCTCCCTGCCCAGTCGTTTCCTGCTGAAGTAGCGTGACGAGGCATCAATCGCTTGCCCTCCCCTAGCAGAGCCACCAGGAAGTTCATACATTTGAAATTTTGACTGTGGTTTAGCAACGCCACACAAGACGGTTGAAAAATGTTACTTTAATTGTTGTGACGTCCTGTGTTTGAAATCTGATGCTCTGTGCTGCGGTTCATCATTCTGTATAAGTCCTAGAACCTGGCCCAGTTTAGGCTCCTTTACCATTTCAGCCAAATCGTCTGGATCGATGGGTTTTGATGTGAGAAGCAGCAACTCCAGTTAATCCTCTCGTCCTGCAGCGCTGCCACGGCTCTGACCTACTACGGGATTTGCCTGAACATCGGCTCGTTTGGCGTTGGCGTTTACGCCGCCCAGTTCTTCTCCGGCCTATCAGAGGCGCCCTGTCTGCTGGTCCCGTTGATCCGGATCGGGCGCCGGGTGATCTCCATGTTGGCCCTGTTCCTAAGCGGAACCGCCTGCTTGGTATCATTACTGCTGTCCAGATACGACGGTGAGAAAGTCGCCCTTTCTGATGTGAAGCCCAGCAAACATTTTAGACATTGTTTGGATTTGTAGCTAGTTGGTGTCTGCAGGGTGTTCTGTGTTTACCTTGAGGTTACAGAACTAGAACCGGTTTGGCTTCTGGACAGGCTACTGGTCCAGTATCACAGATGTTTCCTGTGCATGCAGGATCGCCGGCGCTGGTCATGAGTCTGGCTCTGCTGGGGAAACTCTGCATCCTGGCTGCCACCTTCATCTCTGTCCTGTACTGCATCGAGTTGTTTCCCACAGGAGTCAGGTACTGAGACAACCCTCACTGGTCAGTGTTGGCTTCATACAGGCTAACAGGTGGCTGCTCTCTTCCAGGCAGCGCTGCATCTCCATGGTCAACCTTTCATACCGGCTCGGTTGCCTGGTCACCACCTTCGTCCCGCCCAGCCCCTCTGGAGCGATCTCATTGGCCGCCATGATCGTGTACAGCAGCGGACCAATCGTGGGCTGCGGCCTGTGCTTGCTGCTGCCAGAGACCAGCGGGGCGCCGCTTCCTGACTCTTTGGACGACTGCAACAGGCAGCCCAAGAACCAGCCTGCCAGCATTGGCGCCCTCTGGAAGCCACGGTGAGAACAGCTCCAGGTTTAAAGAAACGGTGGCGAGTTTGGACTCACAGCCTGTTATTTGTTGAACAGGAAGTCGTCCTGGGCCGGAAGCCAGCCCAGGACGCAACTGGTCCTACCAGAGAAAGTCGACATCCAGACACCAAACACGCCATTTCTTTAACTTTCATACGACCAAAGAGCCAAAACACAGCAGAACTCCAGAAGTCCATTTGGATTTTGCTTTGGACTGGACTGCGGTTCCGATGGTTCGGTTCATCTCAGAGGAGTGGAAGGAAGAACTGTTAGTTTTTGTTTGAGTCTTTTTTATTGTTTTTAACCACTGAAAATAAACTGAGTCATATATGAAAAAAGTCTCTTGGCAATCAACTTTAAAAAAGTGAAGAGAGTAACTCCAGTTATATAGCGCCCCCAACTGGCCAAAACATATAATCACGTCTTTAGGTTGCGTGAGCTTTGATTCTTCTCATTGCTGTTAAACTTGGTATTGCTGTTAATGTAAAAGTATATTACCAGAATATTTCATTTTGCACCAAGTTAACCAACAATAGTAAATTGTATTTGCTGGTTTCTAACTGATTCACGTTTTTGAAGCATTTATCAAACAAGACGAACAGAATCAGTAAAAATGTATCTATTTAAAAAATATTTATTCAAAGCTCTCAATGAGACCAACACCATCATAACGGTTTGAGCTTATATAAAAGTCTTCATAACTGCTGTAACAGACAGAAATCTAAACCAAACCCTTGTAAAAAAATAAACATGAAATTAATTAAAGTTACCTAACAAAGAAAACCCATGAACTTCACTTAGATTTTAAAAACTTGCAGCTGGTGTTAAACTGAAACCAATCCAGGTGAAACGTTAAAGAAAATGAAAATCCCCAGAGCTCCACTAATTATATTAACTTTTGTATTATATGAGTCAAATCCCTAAAATATTGAATCCCTTTTAGTCGAGTGAAGTTAAAAACCGCATTCATGCACCTTCTGATTTAAAAAAATCCTTCATCAGTTAATCAGAGCCTGCAGCTCTCGTCCCGTCGACTCGATCCACTTGTCATTTCATCGGCCCTACCACCAGGGGGCGACGTCAGTACGTCACGAAATTGGCTGGAAAAATCCCGACGCGGCCGTTGTCCAGCTTTCCCTCCCACCAGTCGTACTGGGAATCCGTCTTGGTGATGACGGTGATCTGGTCGCCGGGGACGAAGCTCAGGTCGCCGGGCTGCTGTCCTGTAAACGGGTGGGTCGCCGTGACGACCAGAGAGCCAGTAGCTCCGCCCCCTGACGCTGACGACGAGCCTTCATCTACAAAAAATAAAAAATGTTAACTTCATTCAGCTAAATCTGGTCCTTTATTTTCCTACAATACCTTTAATTATATTTTGATATATGAATACAAAAAGTATTTGTGATAAAAAGAATTTGTGATTTGAAATATAAAATATTATTATTCTTACCATAACTCGGTGGTTCAGGGTCAAACTGATCTGCAAAAGTAAAAACATCAAACAAATCAGTTTTACAATTACAACGATAAAATCAGGAGACAAATATCAGAAAAAAAATGAGAGAAGTGTTTATAATTTATTACATTTAGATTTGTGGAAAAGGAGAAACATTTTGTCCAAAAATTGTGATTTTACTATTCCTCAAGACTAACTCTTCGATCTCACTGATGTAGTGGCACAATGTTTTATTCAAAAACATTAAAATACAAAATTGAAGGTGATGCATGACGTCATCTTCAATTTTGAACAGATAAAAACAGATAATGCATCTAAACTAAACTGTCTTTTCTAGATTGATTCTGTAAATTTAAACCAAATGTATGTGTAAAAATGTGAATTTTCGTACCGTAGCGCGGAGGGTCACGGGACGCAAACTGAGCTGAAACAGAAGATAAACAGGAAGTCAGAATACAAATGAACATTTAACGACAGTTTTCCTCTGTTTTTCTTAAATGCTTGACCTCGGTTTATTTATTTATGTTTTTACGTTTCAAAAACATTTCAATCTATAATTGAAAAATTGAAAAATAAAATTAAAAGGTTATCTTGAGATTCTAAATCAATGTCGATAAAATAAACAGAAACAATTATTTTAAGTTAAAGGAAAATGAAATGTTTTAGGAAACAATTTTTTCACAAATCAGAAAAATGATAAAATACAGACTTTAAGACTAACAGCATATTAGTTGTATATTTTAAACAACTTAAATCTGTGGAGGCCAATATTTATCAGGCTCATACTAGAAAACACAAATAAAAAAAGTAATAATTACATGTCGGATTATTTTTATCTGTGTAACTATAACCTAAATATTTAATGTTTTAATTAAAACAATCATTTTGTCCACCGTCAATCCGATTTAAAGGTTAGGACACCGACTGCAGGACTGTGTTGTAAACACTAGAGGGAGCCACAGCCTGAAACGACATCTGATTCTCCTCCACAAAAGTCCAAATTAAACTTAAACGTAATCAACATGCGCAAGATTATTCCCATAGTCTTCAAATATCATCCCTAGTGACAAAACTAAGATTTTATAATCACTAAAATCTCATAATTTAGCTGTTTTTCATTTAATATTCATCAATTGTGGATCTGATCTCCTAAAAGCTGAAGCAACGACTCACTGGATGTATCCGATGTGTAGGCGGAAGCGCTGGGGTAGAGTCTGTCCTTCTTCTCTGCTCAAACACAGAAACACTGAGATGAAACAGGAAGCACAGATGCAGTCAAAAACAGGTGGGGCGCGCTGAAGGGCTCACCGCTGTTATCCGGCTGCCGGTAGCTGCTCTGCGCTTTCTTCTGGGATGGAGCTGGAGGTCTGGATGGAGGAACCGACTGCAGACACAAACACACAACAGTTCAACCCCAAAGGGACAAAGAAAGACAAACGGGACAGGAAGGACCAGCAGGACCATTACCCTGGCCTGCATGTTCTTGCTGGTCCAGTCGGTGGTGTAGGCCTCTGTGTACACGTCCAGGATGTGGTAAAGGTCGAAGAACTCCGTGGGAGGCTCAACGTCTCCACTTAGGATACGCGAGGCTCGGATGTCTTGACAGTAGAACCTGCAGGCAAATGTTACGTTATGAAGGAAACACGCTGGCACCTCCAGTGGTGGCTCTGCATACTTGCGGTTGGTGTCTTTGCGTTCAATCAGGTAAGACCCCTCCAGAGAAATCCCTGCAAACAGCCCTCTGGACCTGCAGTAGGTGAAGACGGCCGCAGTGCTGCGCAGGGCGATGTCTGCCTCCAGGTTCCTGAAACACAGAACCCAAAGTAAACCCTGAGTGGACGAACCGGACTGGAGATGGCCGGATCAAAGTAAACATTCAGTTTAACTCCTGGAGTTAAGATGGTTTGGACATCTGGTAAGCTAGTTTAGAGTCTCTATCATCCAAAACAACAAAGGTGCCTAAATAGAAGGCAACTGGACGACTTCTCTTGTTTCTAGAAGATGATTCTCATCTGATCCAAGGCTTTTGGATGAAAAGAAGAAGTCCAGCTGCCATGAGATTCCTGGTAAGGAAACTGGATATGTTCCTAAGGAGGAAGTTTCTGGATTGTCCCACCGGATGGACAGAAGACAGAACCAGATCTCCCACTGAAGAGAGGACATGGTTAGTCTGGGATCACCACAGCTTGTTCTCCTCAAGCAATTTAAGACAACAACAGGGCTGTAAATCAACCAAAGTACCTGAGAGAGATGGAAGGAAAACGATGAGTGGGTTTAAACACGTTGGAATCAAAAAGTCAAAACATCTGTGAATCTGGAAGTTCCTCCCAGTTGTTCTTTGACTAGGCCATTCTAACACAAACATTATCTGATCTAAACCATTCTAGTTGTTCAGGTGAAGCCTCAGTCTTTGATGATTTGGTGTCCAGAGTCATTCCTCAATGTTCTGAATGTTGCGAGGCGATTTTTTTCACTAATATCAAGCACTCAGGGTGGTTTTCCACATGGTACCAGCCCCTCTTTTAGAACCTCCTTTGCATTTTCAAGCTGAAAACATGTCAGAAGACAGATTGGTTGGTCACTGATTGGATAACTCCATTTCTCCAGGGTTTGGTGTCCTGTTAGATGCGTTTCTGCTTCAACACACACGAGTCAAACGATCAGATCATCAGCAGGACTCTGAAGACTGAACACCGAGGAGGAGATTCAGCCATTTGGTTCAGGTGAATCTAAAGGTTGCAGTACATCAACCTTTCATGACTGGAGTTGAAGGTATGAAGTCTCTGGCTGCGTAGCTCTTCAATGTTCATTATAATCAGAAACTTTAAAAGCAGTCAATTAAATGAGGTCTATTTGTGTCTGCAGCTGGTGAGTCAGTCTCCAGGCCACGCCCACAGACGCACCCCGCGCCAAAACTTCCAGGTGAAACTTGTCGAGCCGCCCTCAGGCAAGTTTGACCTCGTTCTAAATTTACCCAGCCGTCACTAATCAAAGCCTCTGGAATCAACCACAGCTGTTGATGTTGATTCTGTTTGTTCCAGGTTCAGGCCTGGAAACACAAACTGTCAACAACTGGCAGTTTATTAAAGGGAAAGACACAATTTACGATCAACTGTAAATATTAGAGCCAATTAACCAGCAGACAGACGGAGTGAGGGAGGCAGGATCTCACCTGCCCATGGGTCCCACGGCAACGGTGCAGTTCCCACCCAGAGTCAGGTTGCCGCCCTTTGTGAATGCCTCAATCGCTCTCCGTTGGTTCAGGATGATCACCAGGTCTGACACCTGAACACAATACGCTGCCCTCAGGGACCATTCACCATCAACACACAGAGGGCTAATGCTAGTCTGACGTACCTCCACACCGAGCTCAAAGCCTCCGCCGAGGCCCGCTATGCCGATGGCCGACGGCGCCGACCAACCTGGACCGAGGACAGATTGTTAGAACCACCGCGACCAATTCAGGCGACGTCCGCCTTCATCGTTACAGAGCTGCTCATGAAAAATATCTGCTTCTGAAGCGGAGAAGAACTACTGAATAAGGAAACCCACAAAACAGAGGAGGCGTTGCAACAGAAGATGAGAAGATAACCAGTCCAGAACGAGACAAGGGTCAATGAGAGGCACTACGACTGTCACAAAGACTAGACGATGGCGTCAAGAGGACGATGCAAAATGACGATGGTAACAGACTGAGGACTTACGCCTATCAGCGAGTCTGGCGATGACGACGCCGCTGCCTCCTCTGGCGGTGACCATGAAGCCCGCCTTGATGACCGAGATGATGGCCAAACCTTCGGCCTTGGCTATGATATGAGCTGAAACACAGAAACACACTGATGAGCCTGAACCTGCAGGCGGCGAGCCGCATCAGGGACGGTCTGTACCGGGGATGAGTTTGTCCGGTCCAGTCCTGTTGGAGATCTGAGTGAACTCTCTTAGGATCTTGGCAGCTTTCTTGGCCTCTGACCTCAGATTGGAGGGGATGGGATTCACTGCAAAGAGAACAACGGAAACGCAACATTTTCACCTCATCCAGTGAACCCTGGAACTAAAGCCAACAAAATGTGAAGAAATCTGAAAAGTGTGGCTTGCATATGTATTCAACCAGTTACTGTAGCTGCGTTTCCGCTACAAATGTGTATAAAATATTGCCATTGTGCTAATGTCTGCAAAAAAAACCGATTTCAAAATCGCACCATTTATATTACATAAGAAATTGAATTAAAAATAACATGAATAAATTTGTTGACATGATAAAGCATTAAAATCACTGCACTAATGAATGTTAGTGTGATATATTCACATATAAGTCGGGGCTCCATGTGAGGAGAAAAACCAACACTGCTCATCTCCCTGAACGCATCACCAGAGTAAGATCAACCAGTGGCATCATCATGCTGTGTTGGAGTCGATTAGAAGACGAATGGAGCTGGAAGACCTGAGACCTGAGGTTCTCCTTCCAGCAGGACGACCACCAGGAACACCCAGTCAGAGATACAAGGGCCTAGTCAAAGTCCAGACCAAAAAACAACTAATATGTTGGAAAGATCTGAAACATGATGTTCCCAGATGTTCTCCATCCAATCTTGTCAATGTTAAAATCTGCCAGAGTTGCTTGTATAACCAAGGAATGCCCCTGCACACCGCACTTTTCAGATTTTCATTTGTAAATATGCTTAAATCCTCGTCGTTCTCTTCGCAGTTATTCACCACCGAATGTTTTCCATTCACATAAAGTCCCAGTTTGAGCAGTGTGAATCCTTCTGCAGTGCAGCAGAACCCAGAGAGCGGCTCGCCGGTCCGATCTGCTGCAGCAGCACATTCCTGGCCCGGTGACGTAGCAGAACCCCCCCTGGAACCCGACGGGTCAAAATGAAAAGAACTGAAATAAAAAACTTCCCCTGTTAAAATGAGAACACTAAGGAGGTTCTTGGTGTTCTGGTCGGCTTTGTTTTGTTCATGTTTCTGGTTTGTTTTGGTCGATTAGGACTCAGGAAATTATTATTGGGCTTGTGTTTTCAGTAAAGAACCAGAGTTCCCTTCTGGAGGCAGAGCTGAAGATGATGAGGGCTTTAAGCATTTTATCAGTCTTAGAAGGTTCTGGTGGTCTTCAGTACTGTTTGGTTTGGTTCTGCTTGGTTGAACTCTGGTTCTGATCCAGGTTCAGGATCTGCTCCCACAGAAACATCCTGCGACACTCCGGTCCGTCTGCCTATGAATCCAGTTCGGTTCTAGAGGTATGAATGCGAACTCTAGTTTGGCTGAATACTAAGAGACAGCTCCGAAAGCAGGAAGTGGACTACAGCACAGGGCATTCTGGGTAATCACAACCAAAACAAACATGCTAGCCTAGCGCTAGCAGGAGAAATAGCTTGTCGTCTTTTACCAACAACTGGGTGTTTCTTGGTGCAGCACCCCCACAGGCCAGGAGGGGAACAGGTTACTCTAAAGAAAAGTGCAGCAGCTGGAACTGGAACAAATGTAGTTTTTGTTCCCCAATCGAACCGAGTTTACTAGACTATCAGGTGGAAATCATCCTTATACTCTCTGGAAAGGCGGGTTAAACCCAAATGCTTAAGTTAGTGTCGAGCTGATGTGAATAACGTGACATGTTAGCATGCCTTGTCCTTATCTCAAGCTGAGACATTTTTCTTTCCCCAATAAACAGACAGTGTTTATAACCAGACCAGACCATTGTTGTGTGGATCCTGAACTGAAACAGGTCGGTTCGGTGATCTGCATTTACAATTGAAAGAGTGAAGTGACCGGTGCATACAGAACTGCACCGACCCGTAAAACCAGGCTTCAGTTTCTGAGAGAAATGACTCACCTAACTGATCATTTACTGCTCTTTGGTTCTTATGTTTATTTTATTATTTTTGGTGAGATTTAAAACACACACACACACACACACACACACACACACACACACAAACAAAGAAAATTGTGCCTACTTCCTCAAAGCAGCTGAAATATTAACATGTCAGAAATCTAAATATTAAAAACCATTAAATTTAGTCAGACTCTGCTATTGGCAGGCAGAACATAACCAGCCTCGAGTTCAACTTTAAATATGTTCTTTGTTTGGTTTCCTTTGGTTTGTCCTGAGTCCATTTAAAGGGCCACGGACCTGCGATTGATCACTACTGACTGAGCTACCTGACCCATAACACGAAACCGTCGGACGGGTCCTGAACTACCTGTTTTCTCCAGAACCCGGAGAATTCAGGAAGCAGGACAAAAACAAACCAGAAGACGAAAAAGTTTCTCCTTTAACTTACTTTTTTTCCTTCCTCTGTGGTTGTTTACCTGCCGACAGGTGAGCTGACGGGGTGCCTCCTCTTTTCTCTTTCGCCTCACCTGATGGCCGGAAGCTGCGCAACACTCACGGTTACGTCAACGCAGCGGACGCACCTGGACAGGTGGAGGCTGTCCTTAAAGAGACAGACACAGCTGGACGGACAGGTTGACGTGCGGGCGCGTTCCCGTTCTTACGTTTGCGCATCTAAGTCGCGCATTCACGTGACACCATACCTGTTTGCCCTGCGTTTTGTCTCTCAGGCTAATCGAGCCTGAACTTGGCCATTTTTAAATATTTGGTGGAAATGAAAATATAATCAGAGGTGGAGAAGCCAAATACTCCAAATAGAGTAAAACTACTTCAACTTGTTTTTACTGTGAAAGTAGCTGCGAAATAAATCACTCAAGAAAGAGTAAAAAATATTTGGGCAAAAAGTTATCACTGGAATGTCAAACTTATTTTATTCCGAACTATTTTATTCATTTATTCCAAAAAGTTACAAAAGTTAATTAAATGTAACTAGTTAATAATTAGATTTTTAAAATAATGATGTGTTTGCAATAATTGTTTTTATTATTAACTATTAATAATTAATAATAATAATAATTATAACTAATAATAATTTTTTATTATTAACTAATAATAGAAACAATCTTGAATATACATTAAAATCAGAAATGTACTTTCTTAACTGTAATATAAAAATGATGTCTAATACTATAACTGCTACTACTATCGCCAGTAATAATAATAATAATAATAATAATAATAATAATAATAATAATAATAATAATAATAATAATAATAAGAAGAAGAAGANAAGAAGAAGAAGAAGAAGAAGAAGAAGAAGAAGAAGAAGAAGAAGAAGAAGAAGAAGAAGAAGAAGAAGAAGAAGAATCCAACTACAGTCTAAAAATGTTATACAAATTACAGACACTGTTATTTGTATAAAAATAAACACCGATACGAAATCAATTGCAGTAAAGTATTTCACTTAAATTTCCCAAACATTTTTTAGTACATAATAAAACAAATCTCAATATCAACAAAGATTCCTGAGGAGACAAAAGGAAGTGGCATTTCGTTTATTTCTATAAAGCGACATTTAAAAAAAAAATTGCTAAAATTTTAGCTTTATGATAAAATCAGCATTCCAGCTTTAATCAGTGTGGAAACTAATCTTATGATCCAATTGTTTTAAATTACTTATTGTATTTGTACAATTTATACATTTCCGGTTTGAACCGTGGACTTTTCCCTCAGGGTCAGTGAATATTTTGGTTGTTAGATGTTCAACATGGAGGCTGGATTTCTGGTTTTAAAATCCTAAATATCTGAGCTGCATTCTCATATTTCGCCAGCAGATGTCCTCAGTGAGACGGGGCGCCACCTTCAGCGATCCGACTGAAGAGGAGAAAAATCAATATGTTTTCATTTTGATTCAGAAACAAATCAAACTTTTTGTTAGTTTATTCATTTTAAAACCAGACGATGAAAGATATTTGTAATACTTCATGAGCCACTTTTTCAATCTGAGTATAAATTAAAAGATCTGTGAGTTTTTTTCCAAACATCTCCTCATGTTTTTATGATTTTCCACGGGTCGTCCTCTTTAAATAGCCTGCAGGATAAACAGCAGCCTGACTGCAGCCATCAGTTTCCCAGCGTGAGGCCACCCAAACACCCGGACCCGTCCAGAACCAGAACCCCTCACTAATGGATCTCCTAAACTCCGGCTCAGCCTGGAGTTTGTTGTTTAATAACATCCTCTCAAAGGACATTCTTCATCCTGGAGAACTGGGCTGACCCGGTTCCCTAACCAGAACCCAACCAGAACCAGTTTCAAGTAAATAATTCCTTAATACTGATGGAAAAGTCTGACTTCCACTGGCAGATTATTTATTGGAAAAATATCTTATTATAAATGATAAAATCTGCCAGTGGAACCAATATGTTTTTCATCTGTAAGCTTCTAAATGTGCTGAAAAGATACTTTTACATTAGTTTTGTCTTTTTGCAAGTAAGTATTTGTGTTTTTCTATTTCTGGTTTTGTTTCTCTCATAACATTTTAGTTATTTTCTGTCTCTTAGTTGTTATTCAACCCTCCTGTTGCCCCAGTTTTATATTTTTGAGGATTTTAAAGCTTTATGGCGTTTTGTGATGTTTGTCATTAATCCCTGTTTAGCCTCTTTGATCAAATCTTCTCAGTTTTACTTGATTTAAATAGCATAAAATTAGATTTTCAACTCATTTCAAGGTTGGGATGACTTTTCGAACCCACTTTCTTTGGTTAAATCACATTTTTGTGTTTGTAACATATATTTAAGGTTATATTATCAGATTTAAATCAACTTTTACATTTAATTTTGGTTATTTTGTCTGGAAAAACAAACAAACAAACAAACAAACAAACCAAAAAAATCATTTTGGATGTTAGAAACCGGTGAGGAAAACAGCCTGCGGTGTGTGTGCGAACAAACCGGAACGTAACAATTAGTGACGGACTGTTAACGAACACCGTCTCATCCGCGCAGAAACCCCACCTGGCCACGCCCACAGCCGTCAATCACGGCCCGCTCCCAGGTACCGAGCTGCTGCGGTGTGTGTGTGTGCGCGTGTGTGTTTTCGTGCCTAAATTAAGCGCAGGAATGTGTTTATTTAAAGAAGTTGCTGTGAAAGTGTGAGTTGGTGTGTAAAGACGGTAGCAGCGCTGGCGCAAGTTCAGGAATAATTCATCCCAGGTTAGTCATTACCTGCCGCAGCTGTTAGTCACCTCGTTGCTGCTTCTCCGTCCTTTGTTTCTGCTCATGTAATTTGACCCCGCTGACCTCCCGGTAACGCCGCTCGCGGTCGGGACGCAGATATAGATATGCAGCAGCATCTTCCAGGTGTTTTCCTACAGAACCGGGCGGAGCGCCAAGCTAAAAATAGGAGATGAAGATCTGCTGCTGATGGGTCAACCGGCCACACCGACCAGGTTCTGGTTCTGATCCATCCAGAACCGGAAGCAGCATTCAGCTCCTATGGTCCACAAATCTGGAACAAATTTCCAGAAAACTACAAAAGACACGAAACACAGAGTTTAAATTTAAATCATTAAAATCCTCCTGCTTAGAGTTAGTTTGGAAACATGAAACATTCACCAACATAACGAGTTTGGTAGAAACTACTTAAGTTTACTTGATTTACTTTTTTGAAAAAAAAATATTTTTACCTTTAACTTGAGAGATTTTATTATGAAGTATTTCCACTCCTACTTGGGTAAAATTTCTGGATTTTCTCCCCATTGAATGAAAAACAAAAATGTTTCAATCAAAAATTCACCAGACACACACACCTGCAGTTTTTGTTAAAGTTTCATCAGTTTTTTATTGAAAGAAACTGATTTGTAAAAATTTTCTTTGGACGTTTTTTGTTATGTGAATTATTATTATTTTCATCCTTAAAGTAACATTATATTCTGGTCTATCTGATTGTGTAACTTTTAACTGATTGATAATTTGATCAGTTCTCAGTACCCAAGTAGACTTTTTACCAAATACTTTTTACATTTACTTGAGTAAAAATATGTAGAAGTAGATCTACCTTAACTTTAGTATATCTTTGGGTTTTCTTCTCGCCTCTGATTATAGATTATTTGACAAAACATAACAACAGTTACTGAGTTTCACAACTGTTCATTAAAATATGTTTACGATTTATTTTATGTTTTCATGTTGCAAAACATTTGAACTGAAGTTGCTGAAATCTAAAATGCAAATAAACTGATTGATTAATTGATATGTGGTGTGTTTGTAAAGATACACAATAATGGATTAACAGCAATATTTAAGGTTATTTATAAAATTACCATTTCATTCCCAAACTAAACATTTGATTTTCAAATATTTACGTATTTAATTGGTGGAAACATGACTTTGAAAAATGTTCAGTTCATTCAGGTTTCTACAACGGATTTCAGTCAGTTTGAGCTCTGGACTTTGACTAGCCCACCTGATTCTTTCGTTCCGGCGTAGAGTAGCTGCTGTTTGGGTTCACTGGTCAAGCTGCAGCTGTAGAGCACAGCTGATGGTCCAATATATGACTGCAAGGCCCACAGATATTTAACCGAGTTAATTTCTGAGTCTGTACTTAATGAATCGCATTTTAACATAAAACATATAATCAACAAAATGAGGAACGTTCTCAACCGTTCACAGCAGAGATGCAGCAAACACGACGTCCTTGTTTGTTTTCCTGGGAGCAAAGACCTCCAGTCTTCATAACAAAGAAAAACACAGCAGCAGCACACCTGGTTCAGACCAAACGACTGGAGGTCGTCACGGCGACGGCAGCAGCCAGTGGCATGCAGAGGAGGTCAGGCGGGCTGGATGGGACCAAAACTGTCATCACTGATAGTGATGACAGTGTGCACACAGCTTTGATTGTTTACCTAATTACTGTAAAATGACGGAGCAGTTGCTGCAGAAATGCAGACAGTCACACTGATTATTACCTTGTCAAAGGAGCCATTATCAGTCCAGGTGGGATCTGTTACCTAACAGCTTCCACAACCTGCAGATGCCGACATGTTCAGAGGATGGAGGTTGAGTCTTTCCCAATGCTGGCATGTGAGGAGGGTAAAGGTTCATCCTGAGATGAAATATTCACTTTACCCTGAAACTGTCCAGGAGCCAAAGTCAACAAACATGTAATGTGGTTCACCCTGTCAGAGACGAACAGGGGTAGCGCTCTGCCTCACCCTGAGGCAGCGGTGCGGCGCCCAGGAATGCAGCGCGCCAAAAAACCTGAAAAAAAAATTAGAGCCAATATTTAGAAAAAATGTCATTTAAACTGGTATAAAACCATCAAATACCTGCTAAATGAAAGAAAATAAAACAAAACAACCCAAAGCTGCATCTACTTCAATCAAAGGTAGCAAAAAGTCATAAGGTCACAACATCCTGATGTTATCTGATGTAAAGCAGGAAGACCTACAATAAAAGACCACAAACTAAAGACATGAAGATCAGTCAGGATAGTCAAAATGCCGCAATAATTAAAAAATCAATTGTCAGCTCAAACAAACTGGAAGAATAAGATGCCAGAAGTCAAATTATGATTCCACCTCAAACCAGTTTGTCACTCAACATGCCTCTCCCAATACGTCTGAGTTAATTAGAGTGGAAGGAATGTGTTTGACGCAAAGCATGGAGATCCTCCAGAACCTGATGCCAGCCACAAGACATCGTCATGACGATTCCTCCAAATGAATTGAGGAATCATTCAGAGGAATCCTGATGCTTTCAATGTTCTGTACGTCAGCGAACGCATCCAATCCGATTCTCATCGGTTAAAGATTCTCAGCTCAGCAAACATTTATCAAATGTGTCTTTATTCCTCTTTCAGTATGTACATATTGCACAGAGGGAGTCAGTTTGAACAATATAAATATACTGGAATAGCTTTACATCAATGAACTGATAACCTTTGAACCCTGATGGTTCACTGGTCATAGCTCATGGTCCATCGTCCAAAACAAGTCAAACTCTGATAAAATGTTCCCAGGTTTGTTTCCAGAGCAGACGGTTCATCAGAAACTGGTAAAGCCACTGGTTCCAGTTGCTCTGGAAGGCAGCAGAGAGGAGATAAACTGGTGTCAACATTTCATGAGCTGTTTAAGGCGCAAGGTGGAAGATTCAGAGAGTCTGCGGGTCCGAGAGAGAGAAGAGAAACAGGCGAAGTGAACGAGTTCATCCCAATGGTGGAGACTGTTCTGTGTCGCTGGATATGAAAGGTTTGAGCTTTGACATCAAGTTTCTCTTGGCTTCAAGACATTTACTGTTGGTAATCAGAGGGAACCATGGTGATCACTTCCTGTCCGCAGGTTGTAGGGGAAACAACTTCCTGTCCACAGGCCGTAGGGGAAACCACTTCCTGTCCACAGGCGGTAGGGGAAACCACTTCCTGTCCACAGGCCAAAGGGGAAACCACTTCCTGTCCACAGGCCATAGGGGAAACCACTTCCTGTCCACAGGTCGTAGGGGAAACCACTTCTTGTCCACAGACAGTAGGGGGAACCACTTCCTGTCCACAGACAGTAGGGGGAACCACTTCCTGTCCACAGACTAGGGGAAACCACTTCCGGTCCGCAGACTGTAGGGGAAACTACTTCCTGTCCACACACTGTAGGGGAAACCACTTCCTGTCCTCAAACTGTAGGGGAAACCACTTCCTGTCCATAGGCCGTAGGGGAAACCACTTCCTGTCCACAGGCCGTTGGGGAAACCACTTCCTGTCCACCGGCTGCAGAAGAGAGACAAAGAAACCCCACTGGAGATGAAAATGTTGGACTAATTTGTATACAAAAAAAATGAGTAAATTTCTGCCATAAAACTCTGAAATTTTGACATGAATTTCCAATATTTGGGGGGGAAAAACTCTGATTTTTCTGAAAACTTTTTACTCTGGTAACAAAAAATGCCGGACCAACCATCACACAGTGACATCAAAATGGTTGAGAATCAGAATTAACGTTGATTATTATCTATTAATAATTGTAATAAATAATTTATTATTAGTTAAAGTATTAATAAAATCTAAATTGTTTAGTTTAATTCCAGTATTTCTGGAATCAGGAGCTGAATTCAGTATAATGAATTCAGATGAAACAGTGAATGATCACTGAGACTGATCTGGAATCAAATGTAAACATTTATTATAAATTGCCAACCTTTACCGCTGAATTATTCTGTGAATATTTTTGTTTCTTTTACGAGTGGCATGCAATATAACTCTAGGAATATTTACAGAATAATAAAATGGGAATCAAATATGAAGATTGAACTGTGACAGGTTAAAAATTAACTTCAAAACCAATTAAACAGGAAAACAAAAAGAATCAGAACCATAACTGCAGCTTATTGTGGCGTAAAGCAGAGCAACGGAGAAGGATCAAAGCTAAAGGAGCCGATATCAGGGAAGCTTTTCATCAGGGTTGGATCCGCCCTTCACTTCGGACAAGAAATCCTAAAATTTAGCCACGAGTTTCGGCTGAACTTAGAACCAGACCAGAAACGAGGTTCTGGTCCAGTTTGTACACAAAGAGGGAGGAGAAGAAGGTGAGAGGGAGCAGAAGGAATGATGGGAAATCCAGTTCATGTCGTCTGCTGGTGGAATTGGAGATACTGGTTTTCAGAAGTAGAAAATGTTCAACTTTTGGATCTCAGAAATTTGCAAGATTTTTTTTTTGGTTGGAGTTTTTTTGGTGGATATTACCAGCAGCTAAAAACTACTCAGAAATGTATTCATCTTTTTTCTTTACACTGGGGATAATAAGCGGCTGTACATTTCCTGCATTATTTCAATAGACATGATGTTGACTGAAGAATGAAGTCGTGACTTTTCTGTTTTTCTCACTGCTGGGATTTTTCCACATGCTAGTTTTAAGTTTATTAATTTATTTCTCCTTTTTTGCAGCTCATTTTCCTTCTCACTAACTTGATGCTGGATATGAATCCTCTGTTCTTTGATTTGATCGAACTCTGTATTTGTTTTAGTGATATCTATAAATTAAACTGTGCAGAAACCTTTTGGTTTGGTCAACAAATATAAATATTTAGTACTGAGGATGAACTGAATGTTGTTGCAGGTTTAAAGCTGGTTGCAAAGTCATTTTGTGGCTGATTTCCAGCCTTTTTACTCTCAGGCGCTTGTTGCATGCTTCACAAAGTCTCCATTGTGCAGACGACGTTCCTCTTCTGTGGTCTTGTGGTCTGGCTGGATGGGCGGCTCGCCTGCAGACATGTCAGATAAAGATGCTAATCCCGTGTTTGAGTCGATGTTTGCTCGGACAGAAACCAAACTTTATGCGTGAACTGAAAGCTTTGAGAAAAACTCAGAAGTGTTCTTAGACCTAAATCTCAGGATTAACTGAATTCCACATTGTTCCTGTGGACTGATGCAGCACTTGAGATGATCTGCAGCATGGTTGGAGTCAGGAGGATTGTGGGTGCATGTTGGTGCTCAGCTTACCGTCTTGCGGTCTGTTTATCTCTCAGCACAGCGAGGGCTCTTGGCCAGTTGAGTCAGCAGACGAGCACATCTTTTATAAACTGCAGCAGAAGGAAACAACAAACGTGTTTATGAGGCTGAAGAGGAACTGCTAAAAGGAGACACCACCTGCAGCATCACAAGGTTTACCTAGTCTGGCCGCCCGGCCGCCGCACACGGAGCGGCTGCCTGCAGCCACCAGGCCTGACTCCATCAGGACAGGAATAACTCACCGAGTGGCAACAAGGCTGCAGCCATTAATCTAACAATACTCTACATCTCAGTACATGCAGAGCATTCATTTGCTTTAATTTAAAACATCCCATGATAATTCAGGGCTGGCAACAGCTCAATTAATCCCATGATTAATTCAAACAAGCTCAATAATTTCCAGTTGCTGGATTTATCATTATTCTCTTTCTACCAAAAACTGGATGATAAGACCGAAGGTTTGGTCGCAACAAGCTATTTGTTTATTTTTTTATGAATAATTTTGTCTGCAGAGACTTTTTAATTCATGTTATTTATTCTTTCTGCTGTTTTGTTTATTTATTTTGGATATTTAAAATGTCTTCCAGTTCCACCGTTAAATGTTCATATGAATTTAAAGCCTATTCATCTTCTTACCGTTATATTTTACTGCAAAACACAAAATCTTACCAAGTATTTCTGGTCTAGTTTCTAGTGCAAATATCTTAGTTTACTTGAAATGAGACAAAACTAACTTACAAGTAACTTTTCAGAAAGAAATAAGAATTTATTTTAAATCAACAATATCTTTATATTGATAAAGTTCTAGTTCCATTGGAAAAATATTGAGGAAATGTCTTGTTATAAGTGAAATAATCTCATATTTCTTGCTGAAAAGTTACTTGTATGTTAGTTTAGTCAAGTGAACTAAAGTATTTTCACTAGAAATTAAACCAAAAATATTTGATAAGATTTTGTGTATTTGCAGTGTAACTTTAAAATGGTCCCAAAAACCCCAGCAATATTATCGTTTATTATAATAACTTCTGGGACAATTAATTGTCCAGCAAAATGTGTTACCATGACAGGACTAGTCCAGGATATGAAAAATAAAATAAAAAAGCTGTTTTGTATTCTCAAACTCATTAATAAAAACTATTTAAAGTATATTTTTAAACGTTTTCTTTGACAGAGATCCCAGACTCAGAAGGATTGTCATGCCTGAATCAGACGTGTGTAAATCCTTCTAGGCTGTAAATCATGTCGTTCTGTCAGGTCGGCTCTGTTAGCTGTTACCTGCATGCAAGATTAAGTTCCATCTGTTGATGCACAAAGACACCAGCAGCTTGTGGTTAAGAAAACTCAACTTAAGTAAACAATTCCCACTAGAGAATCTGACAGGCATCAACCAATAAACTGTCAGAGTTATGTAAACAACCACCGGACAAGTTTGAACCTTCCCAGCTCCTGTAACTTTCACCTCAAAGAGCAGAAAACCGAGCTGCTCACACCCCCACACACACACAGGTTCACATTTGTTCATTATGGTGACACTGACAAATATAACAGACTCCAGAGATTCACTGTGAAGTTACAGACGATTCATGCAATTATGAGACGATATATTGAAGGTGGACGTTTGTCCCTTCATGTCTTCATCGTACATGTGATCAATTAAAGTGGGGCATTCTGGTCAGATGGAGCCATTTTGGTTTGAATTATTGTTGTAATTTGCTCCACTGATTGGAAAAGATTTTAAACCCACAAAATTTAAATCTTTTTTCTGAAAACTGAACTTCCTTCTTCACCAAAACGAAACAAAATGAAGGCGTCAGATTTTAGCTGGTATTTGTCTTTGAGCCATTCCTCCTGCTAGCGCTAGGCTAACACATTTGTTTTGGTTGTTTTTACCCAGAATGCTCTGCGCTGTAGTCCACTTCCTACTTTTGGAGTGGTCTCTAGTTCACTTGGTGTTCACATATGAATTCAAACTGAACCTGAATTCACTTCAACCGAACCCAGAACGAGGTTTAATCCAACTGGAGTCAGACAGTCAGACTGGAGTCGGACTAAAGTTGACTGGAGTCGGACTAAAGCGGACTGGAGTCGGACTAAAGCAGACTAAATGATGCAGCTGTAAGAATAAAACAGTTAAGGTAAGATATTATAATTTTTTTACTCAGATATTATAAAAAACACTTCCTTGGGTTTAGAAATAAAAATCTCATGGTTGGATATGGATGATAAACTCACTGTTACCACTAAATTTATCCATCCATCCATCCATCCATCCATCCATCCATTTTCTTCCGCTTATCCGGAGTCGGGTCGAGGGGGCAGAAGCTTCAGAAGGGAGGCCCAGACTTCCCTTTCCCCAGCCACTTCTTCCAGCTCCTCCAGGGGAACCCCAAGGCGTTCCCAGGCTAGCCGAGAGACATAGTCCCTCCAGCGTGTCCTGGGTCTCCCCTCCTCCCGGTGGGACGTGCCCGGAACACCTCACCAGGGAGGCGTCCAGGAGGCATCCTGACCAGATGCCCGAGCC
>CAEGAF010168139.1:0-19699 GCA_903067075.1 Micropoecilia bifurca | reverse complement strand
TGGCTCTTTGCATTATTAAGCCTCTTCAGAGCCTCATATGTTATCAGTCTGTTAAAGATAGTATTATTGATAGCAGTTCAATTTGCACAATGTCTGTTTTGTTTAGTTTTCTTCTTGGAAAAGTTATTAAAAACAAGTTTTTGTCTAAATTAAGGTGAATTCATGGTTCCTTTTTCCAAATAATGTAATGGTAGTGTTTATGATTAAAAAATAAATAATAATTATGTGATCGGTATCGGCGATCATCCCTCAGGGGTGATCTGTATCAGCAGAAAAAAAACTTGATCGGCACATCCCTAATCTAAATAAATCAGGACTGACGGGTAATTGGATAAAAATTAGTCATATTCTGCTGATTTTTTTTTTGTTATACAATATTAGAAATACATTAAAAGATACAAATACACAATTACATTTCTTTTATGAATAAGAAAGCAAACATTTTATTGCCTAAAATGCAAAAACATAGCATTTCTTTTAGCGTACATTTGACCATTTGTAGCAAAAGATGCATCTGCAGCTTAAAAATACTTCAAACATCAACATTTAATTGATCGATTTTTTTTTTTTTTTGATTAACCAAATATGAATTTGATAGGAAAAGGTGATAAATATGGCATTTGAACCAGGTGAGGCTAAAATGGCCTCTTGAGGAGTTCTGGACGAAGCATATTTACACACAAATAAAAAAAATCTTAAATGCAAATTGCAGACACTTTTTAATACAGTTTTTTCTTAATCACTGCTCTGACTATGTGGTTATTTCAACAAATTACCTCTTTGGATTTTGACCATGCCGCATAACGACTAATCAAATCCAAATTAGGTGACGATTGTTTCAATAATCAAATGATTATGATTAGTCTTGATTAATTGTTTCAACCTTAAATAATTTATATGGTTATGGAAAAGTCAATTTACTTCAGTAATTATAAAATAAGCGATAAGACAGTGGTTCTCAACCCTTTTTGAGGTACCGAACCCCCCAGTTGCATATGCGCATTCACAGAACCCTTCTTATTTCACACAAAATGCTTTACGGTATTCTGATTTAGTTATCTAGAGGTAGTAGCAACCCCGAAAAGATGCGACTGAGGAGCTGAAGTAATTGTAATCCTGTCCGTGTGAGGTGAGCCTCGCTGTTCCCAGGACTCTGCGTTGTGTTCTTAAGGGTGTTTGTCGGAAGGAAACGAGACAGGAATCTGACACACACAGCGGTTGGGACCGTTTATTCGGACCGGACCACCGACAGCGCAGCGGCTTCGCATTACAGGCAATTAAAGAGTTTGAGTTTGGTGTTTCATACGGTGTGGGCCGCAGCTGAAGTCAGTCCTTCCAGAACTTGGACTACTGACCTCTGGAAAAACATAGCATTCTTTTAGCGTATGCTATGCTAGAGTAATAAAAACAAAATGTGAACCAACCTGGGCTTTGTTCTCCTCCAGCATGGCCTCCAGTGACTCTACGGTTGAATTCAGCTCCTCCACATGACTGTCCACAGAGGTCATGGCCGACTCGTTGTCCTCCAGGTCCATCTGCAGCATCTCCACCTGCACCTTTATTCAGTAGATGCACACTTTGAAAGTAACTGTCTACATTCACATTTACAAGTACTGTAAACCATTAATCTTCGATTGACCATTAATCAGTTAGTTTGATTGACCATTAATCAGTTAGTCACTGATTAATGGTTTAGTATTGCCGTCCAGCAGAGGGCGCTGCTGGTCATTCTTAAGAGGAGCCAGTTTTGATACAGAAACAAAGATGGCGGCTATCCCAACAAGAGAAAGAGACAACAGTCCAAACGGTTCACCGAGGGATGCAAATGGAACTTAATGCGGTTTGGTTTTGAAATATAAACTCCTTACGTTATGTAATTACATTAACTGCAACCAACGTCAACTTCTCAACTTTTATTTTTCTATTCAGCGACCCAAGAGGTTACTGTTTTGTTGTATTTTATAAATATGCGACAAAATCATAAATTTCTGTTTATTAAGTCAGTTTGTAATGCAGCTGGTACAAAATAAAGGGAAATTTTAATTACTTTTTAAAATAAGCATTTTAAATTTAGCCCTTCGTCTTACGTAATGATGTTCAATCCTCTTAATATAAGAAAATATGGCCACTTATCAATTAATCCGTGAAATCAATCAACTCTAGATTAACTCATTGATCAATCACTTACACACTTTTCACAATGTATTGAAACAACAGAAGAGACAAGACACATTACCGCACATCACACAATACTATTTTAAAAAGTAATTGTATTAAAGAACCAGGGCTTGGTTTTTAAGCCATTCTGCATATGAAGACCTTAATGACTGACCTTGAGTTTGTTAATGGCCACCGTTCTCTCCTTCAGGAGCTCAGAGGCTTTGGCCTGCTCTGCCTCTGCTTTGTTCAGGTTGTTTTCCAGACTCTTTATTGTGTTGTCTCTTTCTTCCAGGCCGCGGGACACTGCAGACAGAGTCGTCTTCATGGTTTGGATCTTCTCCTGTCTGGAGCTGGATTCTGTTTTGGCTGCAGCTGCTGAGTCCTTAATGGCTTCCAGCTGCTCTTTGAGGCTCCTCTCCCTTTTGACGAAGTCCCCAATCTCTGAACTGTGTTTCTCAGACTCTATCCTCAGCTTCTCAGTGAGATCATTGACCTGATCCTCCAAAGTAGTGATAAGTTTCGCTTTCTCAGACCAGGTGACCTCCAGGGAATCTTTTATTTCATTTGCAGAGATGAGGCACTTTTCTGAAGCTTCAAGAGCTTTGCTAAGGTTAGCCAGGGACTGGTTGGCCACGTCCAGTTTGTTTTTCAGTTTAGGAACTTCCTCTGCTGCTTCCTGGTTTGCAGCAACCTGCTTTTCCAGACATACGATCTCTTCCTGGAGAGCAATTATCCTTTCAGTGTGACTGAACTGCAAGATCTGAACAAAGATGTATGATTTAGTCTCAACACCAAGAAAAAAGTAATAATTTTTACTCAATGTATTTAGGCCTGTTACAATAACAATTTGTGCTTGACGATAAATTGTCCGAGATTCATTGTGATAGACGATAATATTGTTGTTTTGAAACCATTTTCAAATATAATGGTAGCAGCACAAAAACACATTCTCAGGTTCATCCAATAAACTTTAAATTCTGATGAACATTTAACACTAAAATTTTAAATATTCAAATTCTAAAATATTCAAATTAAATAAGCAAAACGACAAATAAAATGGATACTGAAGTCTCTATAAAAAAATTATCCTTCAAAGGGAAGGATTATTTGAAACCAAAGCACTAGATTGGAGACTTCTGTCATCCAGCTTTCGTTGAATAAATCACATATAGAAATTATTGAGTTTGTTTAAATTTATGAGATTAAATTATTTTTTTGCGTAATCAGCCCGACTGCAATCTCACAGAAACAAAAACAAACCCAGAAACCAGAAATAAAGAATTACGCAGGTGTTTTCTTTCCCCTTTTACCTCAGCTTCTTTCTTCATGTCTTGAAGTTGATTTTCCAGCTCAGCCTTTTGATTTTCCACACAGAGGATCTGAGCTTGAGCCGCTCTGAGCTGCTGCTCCGTCTCCTCAGTCCGGCTCTGCTGGACCTTCAGCTCCTCTGACTTCTCCTCACACGTCTTCGTCAGCTCCTCCTCCTTATCGGACATCATCTTAATTTGTTTCTGCAGCTCGGCTCCCAGCTGCTCCTGGCACTTCAGGATCTGCTCCATGGAAGTGATCTGAAACGGGGCCAGAGGGGAAACTGGTTAAAAAGTTACTTTTATGGGTTTTAGGTGATGGATCACAACAAAACGATGGATAAATATACAGGAATGAGTTTATTTTTATTTGACAATAACACCAGTTTGCATAGTTCTAACAAATACATTAAAAAATGTGTTTGAAATTAGATAAAGTAATTAATACATTTTAAGACTGTGTGGACTACAAAAACAATATTTTGCAACTTGACAAATCTAAATGTTGCACTAGAAAAATAAAAGCATATTTAGAATTAATAAATCAACATGCTTGTAATTTCTGCTTATAACTAACTGGTGAGATGAATGTTTTTTCACTGATTATAAGCTCTAAATAAAATACTTTGTCTTTTTTTTTTTTTTACTTTGAGCCTGAATGTTAGGTTTGTCAGGATAACAAATTTTGCTGGTCGATAAATTGTCCCAGACATTATTGCAATAAATGATAATATTGTTATTTTGAGAGCATTTTCAAGTATTATAATGGTAGTGGCTTAAAAATACAAATAACATGTTCTCAAAGATAAATAACATTTAAATTTGACACTGGAAAAGGAAGATATTTTTAAATATCTAAAGCGAAACAAAAAAAGAATGATAAAGTAACTGGCCTAAAATAAGAAAAGTTTAATTTGATTTGACTTCAGACAGCGATTAAAATTTATATGTATTTTTTATTAGGTGTGCAAAAATATCTGGTTTCAATTCCAAATAATGTTTTCCAAATTTGGGCTTTAATTAAATGCTAGATTGTGCATCATTACAAAACTTTGCACAGAAAGGAAGCATTTTCAGCTGGTGTCTGGTGCCTGTTGCTCCTAGAGGACCGATTGAAGGTTTTTCAGGAGGAGCCAGAGTCTTGGCCTCACCTGTCCCTGGAGCTGCGCCACCTGCTTCCTGGCGTTCTCCAGCTCTTTGCCGTGTTTCTGTTCCGCTTCAGAGACGTGGAGCTGAAGCTGCTGGTACTGATGCTGCTTCTCCTCCAGCTCCGTGCTCCTCAGGACTAGGTCTCCCTTCAGGGCGTCGATGTGGGCAGACAGACTGGCTTTGTCTGCCTCCATGGATGAGATCTGGACCTGCAGCATTAAACACACACGTTTAATTTCTTCCTGAACAGCAGCAGGTTGCATATTGATGAAACTCACCTGGAGTTTGTTGTTGGCCTCTTGCATCCGGCTCCCCTTGTCCTCCAAAGTGATAATCTTGTCAGTGAGCTCCTGCTGCACGGCCTCGGTTTGGTTGATCAAGTTCTCCTTGTTTTTCTTCCACTCCAGCAGAGCCTGGTGCTCCTGTTTCACAGCCTGGGACTCGTCCTGACTCTGACGGAGGTTTGATTTCAACGCTTCGCTCTCCTTCTCTACCTCAGTCAGCTTGTTGCTCAGCTTCTCACTCTCCTGCTTCTGCTTTTGAAGCTCATTCTGAGATCTGCAAAGCAACAAATCTGTTATGATGAACTGAATGTCAAAAAAACTGAAACATGATGAGCAAAACGCTGGATTGCAGTCAAAATATAATTTAGAGTGATAGATTATCAACTGTAGAGCATAAAAAAAACTGGTCCATCAGGCAAGTAATTTTAAACACACTTAATTTTTATTTATTATTCTTTACTAAACATGTTCTGTGCTTTGTCTTTGTTCTGAATGTATCCATCTTAGTTCTTTTTGTGTTTATTTTATTTCTGTTGCCGTTATTTGTTTTCTTATCTGGTTATTTTGCACTAATTTGTTGGTTTGTAATGTTTGTTCTGTGTGAACTAATTTGTGAATAAATATATATATTTTTTTAAACAAACGAAGCCTTTTAATTACGGTTGGATGATATGGACATAGAACTTTATTGCAATATTTTATCGTATTAATGCTATAACAATAAAAATTATAATAAAAAACAAATTTTTACTTTTTTGGGGGGTTACTGTGTGGCAACAAAAACACAAATATTGCTATTGAAAATATAAATTTTAAATAGAAGTGATTTATATCACTAAACTGCACATAGTAACTTCATTTAATAATTTTTTTAATTTACTGACATGTATTGATGCTCTCATGGAGCAAATATGTTACCCTTTGTTAATATTTTGGTAGGACCGAAACAATTGTGATAAATTCATTATTGAGATAATTGTCAACTAATTTAGTCACTGGAGTATTCAGACTCAAAAAAGATTATTTGCTGAAGAAAAAGAAAACATATTTTAAGCAGTAACTCAGCCAAAACTTTCCAAAATATAAATACATTTTGAATTTACAACAAAAACATCTTTGTAAATATTTTTACCCAAAACTCTTTGAGTGGCTCAGTTTTAACTTCACCCAGTTCTCTAAAAGTTAAGTTTTTGCATTTTAGGCAATACATTTTTTTATTTTATTAATCAAAAGCGGGACTGAATTATTTATTTCAATATTTAATGTGTTTATTATATTGAATAAAAATGGTTAAATGAAAAATCTGGAAAATATGGCAGATGTTTTATTTGATTAGATCAGAATCACTAAAATAATTGATAATTGCAGCCCAATATTTTGATCAAACACAACTGAAGAAGCAACAGCATCGTAATTGATGGGGCAGCGTTAATATCAGAGATCTTAACGAAGAGGAAGATGGCAGAAATGTTGATCTAAACAAAAAACATCTTCATCTAATAGGAGCTTTGTTTTGTTTCATTTTCTCCACCTGGCTCCATTTTCCTGGACGCCAACTCAGAACTGCCCTCTAGTGTTCGCTTCACCAAACAACACAACCAAATTAGCACAACGCTCACTTCTTCCTTCATGCTTCTTACTTTTACATTTCTCAATGTCTGGCACAGAAAGCCATAATCCATCATAAGCAGAAAAAAAACGCTACGACTTCTAAGATGTTTACTTGTCACTCTGGGCCTCTGCGTCAGAAAGTGTCTTCTTCATCTGCTCCAGCTCTATTGCTGCCGCCTGAGTCTGTTGCTCAAGTTTGGACTGGAGTCTCTTCAGCTCCTCGGGCTGTCCGCCAGATTTCCCTGAAGAACAAGAAAGAAAGCCGGTGAGAAGACACGAGTAGGACACATCAGCAATCATTCCTGCTGCTTCAGTACCTTTCAGATCCTCCAGCTGCCTCTGGGTCCGTTTCAGCGACTGCGCCAAGGTCCTCTTCTCCTCTTCCAGCTGAGTCAGCGACCTGCTGCTGCGGTCCAGCTGGATGGTCACACCGCTCTTCTCTTTCTGCAGCTCCTGAAGGGAACAGGGCATTTTGAAAATGGGTAACTCATCTCGCCCAAACAGAAAGTTTTATACAGGAGTTTGTGTACCTCCATCTTTTTGCGTAGGTCTTTCTCTTTGGTTTGTGTCGCCTGCAGGCCTTGTTCGAACCGCAGCAGCTTCTGCTTCTGCTCCTCTATTTCTCTCTCCTTCTGAGTCTTCTGCAAGCGCAGCTAAAGTTTCCACAAAAACCCAGTGAAACTGTAGAAGTTGTATCGTTTTTGAGTCGCTCAATAAAACGCAGAAGTGAGACGCTACCTTCTCCATGTCCGCTTGAAGGATACTGTTCTCTTTTTTGGCCTGTTGGACCTCCTGCGTCAGCTTGGTTCTGGTCTGGGTGAGCTGCTGATCCAAAGCCTGATGGGAACTCTGAAGCCGAGCCAACTCCTACCAACCCAAAACCAAAATATGATCTGAATAATCAGTCAGAATTTAACGTCATTCCCAGAGTTTATGCACTTTTCCCAGCAACGTTCAGAAACCTTTCAAGGATTTTCAAGGTGAGTTTTCAAAGTTTTCCAGCACCAAACTTTGGAAATTAAAAATAACACAGTTTCACTCTTATATTCTATATTTTATTACTGTTATTATTAATATCTTGTGATAGTATCCTACATTCTACCTAAAATGTAACATTTTATGTTTTGAAATATCTCACACACACTTATAAATCTGACTAATCCAAGAACAAAACACTAATTTAACAAAAAACACACAAATTTTAATGATGTTAATGTTTAATCAACAGGATTAAAAAATATCAAATCGACACAATGCAGTTAAGTTGAATTAAATCCTTAAACACAATATGCAAAGAAAGTAACAAAAAATATATATAAAAAAATTCTTGCCAAGTTTTCTGTCATTTAACAAAAATAAATAATTGTGGTAATTATAACAGACCTAAACAAGAACAATTTAGTCTGATTTAACTTCAAACTGAGAAAAAAACGTGTCTGTCTTTTTATTAGGTGCAGGAAAACATCTGGTTTTAACTGTAAATATTGTTTTCCATATTTAGGCTTTTACTCAAACATTAGATTGAATTTTATTAAAAAACTGAGCAGTTTGAATATCAACCAGTGTCAAAGATTCTATGCAGAAACTCAAGCATATTCCAGGACTTACCCGGCTGCATCTTCAAACAACAAGACGACGTTGCGTTGTTTTACCTTCTGGTTGTCTTTCTCTTGGTCTTTGAGTTTCTGCTCCAGAGTTCGTTTGCAGCTCTCAGCGTTGTGCCTCTGGCAGCTCATCTCCTCAGAGACCTGCTTCAGCTTCTGCTCCACCAGGGAACACTAACGCAACAGAGATCGTTTAGCTCTTCTGTTCCAGGGGATGACGTCACCAAACACAAACGGACCCCTGGTACCTTTGACTGCAGCTGCTGCTGGCGGTCTGCAGCCTGGCTCAGCTCGTGGCCGGCCTTGACCAGCTCTCTGTCCCGCTCCGCCAGATCTTTGCGGGTTTGGTTCAAGTCAGATTGAAGTTTCTGCAACTTTGACGCTTGGTTATGAATTTCCTTTTCCTGAGTGGCCAGATTCCTCTCCAGCTCCGACACACGTCCGCGCAGCTCTGACAGTGAAAACAAAACAAAAAGCAGGTTCACAGGGGATATCTCATTTATAACATCAGAAACGAATTAACCATCAAATCCATGAAAGTCCACCTTGGTTGAGGCTCTTCAGCTGCTCCGTCTGCTGGGACGACCCAAGGGGACTCTGGATGGTTCTGGACGAACTCAACCGCTTGCTGGGTTTGGTCGGCGTCTCCTTGTCCCACAGAAAAGCGCCGCGTCTCTTCAGCGGCGAATTCATCACATCCTGGCCCCGATCCTGCTGTTGCCATGGGAATATGGATGACCCAGCTTGGCGGGCGGCAATCTCCTTGTGGCTGACGGATGACTGATTCTGCAACTGAAGGAGGACGGACACGATGACGGTGGCCTGTTGTGGCTCCTTAAGTAGATCTACATGTTGGTTACATTTTTTACACAAACATCAGACTTTAGCTTTGGTCAGTTCTGTCCATTTGGATCTCCTTTCAGAATGAGCCGCTTTAGGGCGTCTTGTCACTTTAAATCCCAGTAAGCTGCTGCTGGCCACAATCCCAGCTCAACATTTACACATGAATATGGCTGCAAACAGATGCAAAATTATATAACTATACATCTTTGAAAAGCAGAAGTGGAGCCTCCTGCACAACCAACATGAATGTAGTAAGTGATTTCTGGCTGGTAAGTCTTTGACAAAACACTTCTCTTTTCCAGCAGCCATTGTACAGCGAATACAGCAGTAAAACCAGTTGACCAAACATGCTAGAGTCCTACTTTAGTTGCTAAGAAACACAGTGCCTGTAGAATGTGACTTAAAAAGTCATTTTTGGCTATAAGTTCATGTTTTTGGTGTCCAGAAAATGAGCCATTTTAAAATCCTCCTGATTATTAAGTGTTGGGGTTGTTTTTAGAAGCAGTTAAGTCACAATGGAAATACAAAAACATGCAAAATGTGAATTTTGCTTAATAGGTCTGCATTACAACTACAATTAAAGAAATCAGACATCATGAAAAGTAAAACTCACCTTGACCTGCAACATTTTGAGCTCACTTTCCAGCTTTCTTCTTTCCTCCACTTCATGGTTGTACTTTTCCTGAAGCTCCTCCAGTTTGCCGTCTGCAAAGACACACGAGTGAGATCTGCAAACTTGACTGCTCAGACGAAACACAAGGCCCCTGCAAACCAGGATACCTTGTTGTCTGTGTGCAGCGACAGGCGCTGGCGTAGCAAAGGTCTTCTGTGGAGTGTTGAACATCTGCAGGTCGGAGGAAGAGGAGGACAGCGAGGAAGAGCCACCAGGTTGAGAGCGCTCGAGCTCAGTTTTGTAACTGAAGGAAAAGAGGCACGTTTGCAAAAAACAGAAAAAAAACCAATAATGGTCCTAAAGAGGTAATAGGAACCAAAAACAAACCTACTTTTTGAGTTCTTGCTCCAGACGATCGATGGTCTTCTTGCAGGAGTTATGTTGACCCTCCATGTAGCTCACCTGAGTCCCAGGGGGCAAATCAGTTAAAACCACACATTTTTACCATTTTCAACCACAAACTTCAATGTATTTTATTAACATTTTACATGTTAAGCACAAACTATGACTTATTTTTCAGGACAAATAATACGATACAACCTCTCAGCAGAGCCTACATTTCCTTGGTTTTATGTGAGAAACGGACCTGCTGCTCTTTGACTCCCAGATCATGAACGACCTTCTGACGAGCTTTCTCCAAAGCGTCACATGACTCAATCATCGACTGGTTTTCTCTTTTCAAAGCTGCGATCTCGGTGCGTTCGCTGTCCACCTGAAGAGCCGAGCGTTCAAGTTACTCACACAAACGTGTCAACGTCACAAACCCGTCCGCCCGCCCGCTCCGAGTGAAAACTGACCTTCTGCTTCTGTTTCTGCAGGGCAGCTTCCAGAGAGTCCAGCTGAAACTGCTTCTGTGTCCGTTCCTTCTTCAGTTTGTCAAGTTGGACCTCCATCTCCCGGATCTTCTGCAGGGCTTTCCCTGGAAGGCCATCCTTCCACTCCTCCACCGCCCAGCTCATGGCCTAAAACCTCAACCAGAGACACAATCATTAGAGACACGTAAGAGACGGAACAAAGCAGCTGGATGAACCAACGAAACCTGCTTTGGTTTTATCTTTACATTCTAAATTAACCCACCAGAACACAATTTCAATGTTCTAGAAAGTTACTTGTTAATTTCATCTCCAAGTGAAGTCAGTTCCACCTCAAACTGCCATCAGATGACATTCAAGACCAAAAACCAGAGAAGTCACGGCCCTCTGGGTCTTAACTCACCAGTTCTCCCAGATAAAGAGAAACAGACCCAAAACAAGACAACAAAACACTAAAAATTATAAATGATTTCTTTTTAGGCTTGTTTTCAGCTTTAGTTGATTTATGCTACTGTTTGATATGTATTTATAGGCTTTGTGCCATTTCCTTGTATAGGATATAATGTGTTTTAATTATAGTTTTCAGAACATTGGTGCTCAATGAACAAAATTAAATCTGTGTTTGAATTCATGCTGTCATGGCCAACACCGTTTATTGCATAATAAATTAAAATGAGCTCAATCATTTTCATTCTGATTAATATTTATTGAAGGGCAATTTTGTTTACAGAGAATCCATTTTATATATGATTTTGGTTCAAGTGTTTTTTATTTTCATCTCACTTATTACATTTGGTTGTTGTGTTTTATTTTGAATATTTAAAATGTTTCACTTAAGTGCTTTCTACAAAATTAAAGGGCAAGTTTGTGCTATCATGCTATTATTTATACATTACATGAAAATTATCAAAACAAAATTGTTTATCGCAATAAATACTGGGACGATTTACCGTCCAGAAAAATCTGTCAATGTGACAAAAATATGAGTTACAAAGGTTTAGTGGTAAATTATAGATCCAAACTTACCTACATGGATAATCTTATATCAATTCTTATATTATGGGAAATATTGTTACATCACATCAGTTTTAAAGTTAAACATACCATGTGGCTCTTGTCAAAATAACCAAGAGTTGCCTTAAATAACTTAGAATATTTAAAATTTTCTGTATGGCATATCATGAAAACATTAATGTTTATTTTAGTAGAGCTGAACATTAAAAACAACCAACTGAGCTAATTGACAAAATTCTTAAGATCCTGATTATTCAAATAATGAAAAGTATTTCAAACAGGATTTTTGGCAAATTAAGGCCTAAAGTTATCAGGAAAACATGCAGCTGTGACGCCTCTGCTAAAAACTTGCAGAGGCCTTCCTCTCTCTGTGAACTTTACATCTGAGCCACTGAAATATCCATCAGGTGTGATCATTAAGGTTAGACTCAATCCAACTGGCACATATATTGATACGCACAACCTGAATGAAAAACATTTAAAAAGAAACTAGTCTTACCAATAGGGTCACAGCTAACAATTACTTTAATAATCAATTAAGTCTATTGAATTTTCAGACAACTCAGAGAACAAATTGGTACATTCTGCAGATTTTTCATTTAACCACCTGACCCTTTTAGACATTGTTAAAAGATTAAGAAAAACAAATAATTCAATTCACTTTTTTATTGCCTAAAATGCAATAACACAGTTTTCCTTTAATGCATTTCCACCAAGTTAAGCCAACACTAACAGTCTTGAGTAAAACATATTTCCAGAAAATTGTTTTTAAATCTAAAATCTTGTACAGTTTTGGCCTAATTACTGCTCTGAATAATTTGTTTCTTCAGCTCATTGCCTTTATTGAGTCTGTAGCCTCCTGTTAACCATTAATCGATTAGTAAATTAGGTGGTGATAATTTTAAAAATCGATTCATCCCCATTAATCTGGTTAATAGTCTCAGCCATACTTATCAAATATGACATCCAAGCAATCATTTGTCCCAATGCACACATTGACTTTGCTTCTTTAAATGTTTGGTTTCTTGGTAGATCTCTTTAATAAATAAACAACCTTTCCCTTTGGGTTCACTGCAAACAGAGACCCCAGATAGTGTGATATCCAGCTACTGACAAAAACCTTTTTCTTTGAAAATATATATGAATACTGCAATATTTAAAGCAAAAAATGGGTGAGTTTGTATGGGTTAATAGCTTATTTTAAATCCAACGTTTTTGTTTTGATCGTATCACAGCATGCAGAATTTGTGGAAAAGGTAATTAAAACGGATTATATTTTAATAAAACAACGATAGAAAAAGCTATTAAAAATGATCTTTGTTTAAATTATATGCTCGCGACCTATAGATATGTAAAGTGTAATCGGTTCGTCAGTTTGTACTGCAAAGAGGTCGGTAATAAACTTGCTGAATTAGCACCATTAATCGACGTCAGTGCAAACATATATAAATGAAAACTACAAACATGAATAAAAACCACTTTTGAATGGCTCTGGGCCAACAAGCACACATCTGAAACACGAGTGAAAACACCGTTAAACGTAAAGAAAAGCATTAAAAACGTTAAGCTACAGTTTCCATTGTAGTTTATCGTTACCTTGATCGTGTTGAATTGTTTCAACGAAAATATAAAACCCAACTTAAACTTAGATCTTGACCGATTCACAGCTTGAAGATCGGCAACTCTAATAAATACCGACTCATATTGTCAAAATAACTTCAGAGATGATTTTAACATATGAAGATATAAAGTATAAACTTGCCTACACTTACTTTGAGCGCGCGCGACGCGTCTTGCTGGACTTTAGAAAATTCAAACTGTAGTTGAGGAATCGTTCGTTCCCTTAGCTACACGTCTATTGGTCCAGTCAAACTGACGTCACGACGGATATGCCGCACCTGATTGGCTTACTTGTTACTGTTTCCACAGTGCCCCCTTGTGGTGTCGGCATGTCAATACACACTACAGACAGAAACGCCCCATCTGTATTAACAGAAATATAGCAGCTTGGTATCATCATGACCCAGTCAAACTTAAAATTAATCTCGATAAATTAGAATATCCACAAAAGTCAGAAATATATTAGCAATAGGTTGATCATATGGATGCCTACATTATGGATGCTTACATATGGAGGATTCCAGAATTGCACCTGTCATGGTGACAGCATGTTGAAGTTGTTACATTAGTTCTGATTTGGATTGTTTGTAGACTTTTGTTCATATTTTTGTTTGGAGAATTTTCCCCTCTGGTTTTGAATGTTGTGTTTTTTCTTACAGTTATCATGTGTAACCTTGAAAACAAGGTGTTGTTTTTACAACTAGGATGAGCTGATTAGCATCTCATCATAATCAGCTAGTATTATAATACGTCTTTTCTTAAAAAAAATTTAAAAAAAATAAAAAAAACTTTCACAGCAATAATTTTGAAGCAGAATGTTTAACTTTTTCTCCTATGGGGCATTGAATATCATAATTTAGAGAAAAAGTAAAAAAAAAAAAACATGGAAGAAAATAAAAGTGCTGTGAACTGATTCAAAACATTTTCAGTTACAAATCTGAATCGATAGTTTAATCATCATTTATTAGTTTTCATTTAAAACATAATGAAAAATTATAGACTTTTTTGCATTCCATCAGAATAACATTCATGCTTGGTAATTAATTACAGAAACATGCAGAAAGGATTACATAGAATTACAAAACAACAGATTCGTTTGAACATCCAAGAGAAAAAATGTCTTACTAAATGCTGCGCTTATGTTTGGACAGACAGTCCAAACAGTGTTTGGCTTATGCAAAGCCTCTGCATCTTCTTCTCTTGCAGAAATCTACAAACATGATTATGTGGGCTGTACTGAGCTGCTGAAATGGTGCTTTTCACATTACAGCTATAAGGCAGGCACCTTGCAGATGCATCGTTTTTAATAGAGTTGACAGTCATATAAGCAGGAGATGCTACAAGAACAACCACAGGAAACTCATCACAAGGTTACGTCAGTCTGTAGGCCACATTGATGTGGTGCATTGAGTTCACTGGACAGTAAACGGGAGAAGCTACTGGTTTCTGATGACAATCCACTGACAGCGAAACTGTCCACTTCTGGATAAACCATGTTGAAGTTTGACATCATTTAGTCACATTGAGAATACAAAACATGAGTGCAAGGAAAACCCTCAGATAAGGCCCAGGTGATCTTTGCTTCAAAGCTTTTGTTGCTCGTCAAATTAAGAGCTAAAACATCAAAAAAGGGAAAGAAGTATTTTTCAGTGGTTTTAGGAGATTTATACAGCAAAATCAAAAAATGTTACCAAGTACTTTTGGTCTAGTTTCAAGTGTAAATTTCTTAGTACACTTGAAATAAGAAGTTACTTTTAATAACTTAAAAGTAACTTCAGTAAGAGATAGTTTTAAATCAGCGATTCCTAAATATTGACTAAAACGTACAGGTTTCACTAATAAGATATTTCATGTTACAAGTGAAATAATATCCCAGGAAAACTTGTAGTTTTAAAAAAAAACAATACTAAGGATTTATTTATACTCAAAACAAAAAAATAGCAGAAGAGCTACTTATGAATTAGTTTTGACCCATTTCAAGAGTTCCAAGATATTTTCACTACAAACTGGACCAAAAACACTTTGTGAGATTGTTTATATTTTTGCAGTGTTAAGTCTACAAAAACAATCTAATTTTACACTTTAGAGTGAGGGTTTGTACCCGCCTGAAAATTATAATATAGACTTGTCTTGCTATTTTTTAATAATTTCTGCTGAAACAGTTTTTCACCAGTTGGCTGTTTGAATTTTTCTGATGGTGCAAATTAAGCAAAAATCATCAAAGTTATACTTCAAAAATGACAGTAAGCACTGAGAAACGTGAAGCAGGAACATTTCTCAAAATTACATAAAGAAATATGTCTTATAGAAAGTAGATATGTGACGTTTTCAGTGCATGTTAACGTCAAACCCAGACTGATGAGAATTTGCTTTTAAAGAAACATTTAAAAAAAAAAAATACAGAGTTCCTGCTGTTATGACAGAACCAGAGGCTCCGGTTTCGGATCCTTGGCAAAAACTCTCAGAACATTTGGTCAAATCTCAGTCCGGCGGTCATTCCCAGGCCCCAGTGTTACGCTTTGGGTCGGTTACTGGTGTCCTGATCTGCCAAGGTCACCTGACCAATCGACTGCCAGTCAGCTAGTTGAATAAAACCTCCACTCTGCTCATTTATTTGCAATAAAGAAAAAAATCTATTTGGAAATATTTTCCGTTGTGAAAAGCACAAACACTGATTATGTAGAACTAAAGCAGCAACAGACTCACCTTTTTGCTACTTCGCTGCAAACTGGACGTCTGAAATGCTGCCGACTGCAGGTTTGCTACTCGAGCAGATTGTCTGACTAACCAGCTAAAACACAGAATGACAAAAAAATTTACCTAATACTTTACTGTAATAATGGATATGTGATCCTTTTTTAGCAGTAAATAAAAAAATATACATTGTTGTTTTCAACTTTGATGTGATATTTTTCTCATTCTCTTCTTTTTTTGAAAAGAGAGAGCAGCCAAGATATGAACTGATCACCTCATCTGAAACAAGACAAACAGAAACATAAACAAATGCATAATAAGTCAAGCATGCAACACTTCCCTTCAACAAACCACAACGCGCTGTGAGACTCTCTGTTGCTACAGAGTGTTTGATGCATGGCCAGTCTTAGTGTTAAATCACAGTTTCACTGAGTGCGACCATAAACTGCACTCTGGTGGTAAACAGACAGGCTGTGACCCAGTGACTAATCTGGAAGGACACATGCAGCTCGAAATGCTGCAGAAACACAAACAGTCTGGAGACGAATCCACAAAACATTGAGTGGAAAAGCAGGACGAAGGTGGAAGCCACTAGACGAAAGCTCGACTTTCTTCAGAAGGCAGCTTCAAAAGGCAGGACGATGAGTTCAGTTTGAGGGTGAAAAACAAAATACTTCAGGTGTTTTTAAATTAATTCCAAAAAGCAAACCTAGTTAAAAGTCCAGTATGTGAAGAAATCAGGGACAGGTAAAAAAAAACATAATCCAGTCAGAACATATGTGCATAAAGTGAGGCAGGGAAATAAAAAAGGTGTAAAAACAGAGGTAAAGGATGCATGCCATGCTTTGGAGATGTGTGTTTTGTTGCTTTTTAAGGAGGTCCCAGTTTAAATTGCTCTTTCTCCTGGTTTATTTCTGGTCCAAGATTTCCCGTTTGACCTCTGCTACATAATGGTGGTCTTTCCCATGAGCCACCTCCATGATGGCCAACGCCTGAGGAGAAATACAGAGATGGTTGACACACAGACTTCCCAGACACTCATAAGGCATCCAGTTAATAAATTGATTTTATTGACTGGATGCCTTATCCAGTCAATAAAAGGATTAATCACATTTTTGTTTTTTAGGATTATATTTTTGGTAAATAAGGATTTTTTTCCCCACCAATAAACTCCTTGGGGTTCAATAGTTTAGAGCCGCCATCTTGTTTGTTTTTTACAGTTTATATTTATTTGGACGTTGAATTCAGGTGAACTCTACAGCAGAGTAACAGGGACGGGTTACGATCTCTTAACTATGAGAATAAAGTCATAGAACAATAATGATGTCGTAGTAATACAAGAAGCTGTACGACAATAAAGTCAAAAATAATCCAAAGCTCTTGAGAACAGTTTTAAACAGGATAATGGAGGATCATTGTTATTATTTGCTGAAGGCTGAATCTCAGAAAGAGGAGCTTCTTAAAGAGACAGAGGCCTAATTTCAAGGCATCCAATTGCAAAGTCGCATTTTTTTGAAGTTATGTTTGATTTAAACCTTTTTATAACAACTGGTGCCTGGAAAATACATAATGCCTCCTTTAAGTGATTTTTTTAAGCTTGAAACATTTACTCAGTGCTACACTGCTTGACATCAGTGTTTTGAATAGAATGGTACAGGGAGTGTTTGAAAATAAAAAACCATGAGCACAAATATCTTCAATTTGGTTTCCTCAGACGCAACATTGAAAATCAAGGTTTCTCTACAATCTGTTTTTAGAGAGAAGACGTTTCCTGCTGGCAAATCTGCCAAAGAAGCCATATTTTCTACTTTTAAAATAAACTTACAAACTTTAAAATGTAATATCCTACGGCAAAAATGACACGAACAAATTCAAAAATCACCTTTTTCAAAGCTTTGACACCTTGAGATTTCTTTTCAAGTCCCAAGTAGAGACGGCCCAGCTTCAGGTACATGGACGCCACATTCAGAGAGTAGGTGGGGTAGTGAACACTGCGGAGAAAATGGCAACGCATCAACCCGAGAAGAGGATGGACTTACTGAGACAAACGGTTTGGTTTGGTTTTGGCGCTTCAATAATTAAAAACACAGCTGCCTTCAATAGTAACAAAAATAATTCTGGTTTTAAAACCCACAGAGGTCAGGCAAGGCTGACCATGAATACAAAGAGAACATTTAATATAAGGCAGCAAATGGGATGGTAAGCACCAAACATGGTGGAGTTCTGCCTCGGTTGCTAGGTGACGGGCTGGGTCTGGCTCGGGTTGCCAGGTAACGGCGCAGTGGAAATTCCAGACACAAAAAAAACAAACCATTAACTTATTGCAGAGGTTCCCAAACTGTGGGGCGCGCCCCTTAGGAGGGGCGCCATTCTACTGCAGGGGGGGCGTGGGAAGCCTGGATGAAAAAAAACTAAACAAAACAAAATATGAACGCTGTATGCGCTGGGTTTTTACCTTAGAATGGCCAACTCTCTGTTATTCCTCTGTCAATTTCATACAGTAGGGGCTTCTGCACTCCCCATATCTGTGTCCTCTGTCACTTTCATCAGCAATTAAAACTCTTTAATTCAATTGCTCTAAATTGCAAGGTTTTTGGAAGGGGGTCTGTAAAACGTTATCAGACATTCATGGCTTCATGATTCCAATAGACCCGGAGATCTGTCTATTAGGGAACTTTACAAATTCCAATTTAAAAACAGTCTATGACAAGAAACTTACAGAAGTCCTTTTAGCAATTGCTAAGAAATGTATTACAACTAAATGGAAATCAGACTCTCCCCTCTCAATTAAAATGTGGCTTTGTGAGACTAATAGCTGTGTGACACTAGAAAAATTAACCTATTGGATGCAGAATAGAAGTAAGACTTTTTATAAAATATGGCAGCCTTTTTTAACTTATATGCAAAAATCTACCAGCACATTGGATTGAGTGATGATCCTGTAATCGAGCTGGACTCGACAGGATTTATGAGCGGGTCTGATCCCATCTGTTTCTCAATCTATTTCTGATTCATATACAATTGATTTCATCCCTATAGATTACCCACCCCCCATTCAGTCCTTGTTATATGTTGTGTTATATTATTGTAAATGTATTTTACTTTCAATATGTCTTAATATTTGAATTGTGTGTCATTGTGTACCAGTTTTGTCCCGTCTGTTAATGCCTGTAATGTTAATACCAAAAATCTAAAATAAAATATTCTAAAAAAAAAAAAACTGTTTAATTTGTTGTTCACATGTGGTAACCTGTTTTTCCTAGCCGCCTTTAAACCCAACATGACCGCAACAACGCTGGCGTTGGGTTTACACCTGTGTGAAGGAGACCTGCTGCTGCTGTGCAGAGATACACAGGTGTGTGTTAGAATCATGGCAGCAAACCAGCAAAATGCAAAGAACTTTTTAGTTTTCCCCCAAACTAACCGACTGTGTTGAGTAAAGCTGTTGGATGCAGATAAAGTAGCTAAAATATGACTAGCTAATATCAATACATCACCTTAAACTTAGCAAGTAGCCTGTAGGCTACCGATGTTGTTGTCTATGTTCAGCTACATACATTCATTTTGCTCCCAACAAAGTCGATCCATCCCCCGCTTCCCCCGTTCTGAGTCACCCCTCCCTTCGCTAACACACCTCGTTCAACCAGACGACTATTTGTAATCCATGGGGGGGGCAGAGAAAATGTTTGTACACCACTGGGGGGGCAGGAGAAAACGTTTGGGAACCACTGCCTTATTGGACAGTTTTTAGAAAGTAGGTTTTATTGATTTTAGAAACAGTTGAGACTAGAGGTGTGCCGATCGATCGGTCACCGATCATAATCGGCCGATTTTCGTGAAATCAGTGATTATCGGGATCGGCCGATCATTGGCTCTGTTACCGATACCGATCACCTGCATCTCATTTCTCAGCCTGTCTGTCCAGCTG
>CAEGAF010168136.1:0-12517 GCA_903067075.1 Micropoecilia bifurca | reverse complement strand
TTCTCCTTCAGGATGTTCACCTTCACCAACCACACACAGATTTACTTGCACTGCAGTGTCCACTTGTGTCTTTTGAGAAACAACAACTGCAGAGCTGTGAGTTTTATTGTGTGCTTTTTTGTGGCCATATTGTATATACTTAAGTTGCACACCCTTAAATATTGTTTTCCTTTTTATCCACCAGCATTGCTACCCAGGTTACCACACTCTATTCAAGAGGGACATATCTTACCATGACTCTGCAGCTTTGTCAATTGGACCACTGGTGCTTGTGGCACAACCAAACACTGGTAAAGTTTTATCACATCTTTATTATTTTGTAATTGCAAATATTATATTCCAATTGATTGACAAAATATATGAATCTCTCTGTTTTACATAGGTGAACTAATCCAAAGACATGGTGTTAATCCAAAGATGTCGACGTCAGATGGTACAAGCCATCTGGCATCAGTTGTTACCCTGATTGTCAGTTTGCTGATGACCAGAATTCTGGTTAATTGAGATCAAAGAATAATCACATGTTAAAATCCAATAAATGTGGTTACTTATGATTCATGTTAGTATGGGGTGTTTTCTGGGTTTTGGTTTTTACCCATAATTAGGGGAGAAACAGAAGTAATTTTACTTTTCTAACATCTAGCACTGTTGTGTTTTAGACCATTTGTGGGATTGATATAATGTTCAGTTGTTTTGTGGTATTTTTTTGAATAGTTTATTTTTGGTAATATCACAGGATATGAAATATTAACTCTGTTGGATATAAGGTTACATATATGTATATAAATGTAATGTTTGAAGGAATGATCTTGAAGTCTCAAACTGAATGAAATGAAGCATGATTTTGTCATTGTCTATTTTTTGTCTTTATGTGGTGGGAGATATATGCAATCTGTTATGAAAGGGATTAATAAAAAACTACAAATAAATTTTATTGTGTACTTTTTATATTTTCTTCCTGTTGATAAAAGTCCTAAGTCAGACATTTTGTGTATGTGATGTTATGTATTATATTTTCTCCAGTTTAGGATCTTAATATTTTGTTTTTATGGTACGACATTCAACCTCAGCGGTTGTAAAAATGGGTTAGTAAATAATCACCAATCCTTGAAAAATAAAATTTAAGACACTTTGAAGGAAGAGATGATGAATCATGAGCAGACGGAGGATATTCCCTCTGAGTTTTCCAGTTGGTGGAACATCAGTAGCTCTTAACTGGGGTCTGTCACAACCAGGAGTGAAAATTAGCGCCTGCTAATGGCCAAATGCGGGTAAACATATGAAGCTGTGTTAATTTGAGAAATGCACCCGCTACTGTGACAGGTTGGCAGTTTGAACAGAAAGAAGGAATTTAGAATAAATTCCTATCCAGGGGAGAAGTGGCCGACTGACGTATATAGACTAATGCACATATACGCGGCGGCTGTCATAAGTTAGCTAAAAAAGTAATAATAAAATATCATTTTTATCATTTTTACAGCTCATTGGTTGATTTTATTGATGGATATTGGGCTTATCCAATGAAATCCCTCAGTCCTTCTTGGCCCACCACTCCCCTCTCCTCCGATGTTATCAATAGTATACCAATATACAAACTTTCCAGATCTCTGAAGACATTACAGTTAAAGCTAACTTGTTCGAAGGCTTCACTTTAATCAGTCAAACTTATTTGCTTAGGAATAATTTTTTTAGTAAACCAAATATTTTACTACCTTACTAAATAAGGTAGTAAAATGAGTGGAAGTTGCTTAACTTCCACTCATGGGGAAAGCTGGCGGGAGTTTTTAAAACAATGTGCCTGGAGTTAGGCGTTCTCTCCCAGTAAACCGAACCTGGATGGCCCGGCCAGCAATGTAGCAGGAGCAGATATCTCCAAAAAATGTTGGAGAAATATTGCAATTAGGTGATGTATTGATGAGCCAAGGAGATATTTGACTTAAACAACCACATTCTCACCTAAAAACTTTGGAAAAATCATCTTGTGTCACTTTTTGTTTGTAGGAAAGGGATGTGTAAGTAATTATAAATCCAAAACTATAAGAGTTTTGCATGTTTTCTCTATTAAAAGACTGAGAGAAAATGAAAACAATATTTTGTCTTTTCTCAGCATTAAAAATTTGTTAACTTTTTATTTGAAAGCACTTGCTGTATCTTTCCTAAATTTAATAAAATAATCCTAACATTAAGAACAGTTGCAGCCACAGGCCGCAAACGGCCCTCATGCCACACTTTGAATTACAGCATTCTTGTGTTTAATTTTCTCAGACGAACCTGCAGGCAAAACGAAGCATATTTTAAATGCTAATTGAAAGCACAGAGATGAGATGTCAATCTCTGTCACAACATCTGGGTATGGCTGGTGTAATTATAAATCACATTGGTATTTTCAGTAGGATAGTTTTGGTTTTGCAGTTTGTTTGTCTGGTTAGCACATACTTTCGCTTCAAAAGAAACATAACACACCTTGTTCTAATATTCAACCCTAAGTTCCAGGAACAAAAGTTCAGGTGAACCAGCTGGGACTGTCCCTTTCCTGGAGGTTCCTAAATCTTCTTAGAAATCAAACATGGCGGCAAAGGAGCACGTCTTTGTTATTTTGGCATTACTGAAAATGATTTTCCTTGAGTGTGTATTGGCACGGAGTGTGACTATCAGATCACATGGTATGTGATTTCTTTAAAGACTGAAAATGTAGCTTAAGAATCGATTATAAAGCAAAATAATATTAAATGAAATTCTAAAACGTCAGCAAAAACATGGCTCTATAGGTGTATAAAAAAATAAATGTACTTTTAAAGGTATTTTTTTCTATGCTGTACGTTTTACTTTTACTTGAGTAATTTTATTATGAAGTATTTCTATTCTTACTTGAGTTAAATTTCTCAAGTAATTTTACTTGTTCAAAGGCCTCACTTTAATCAGTCAAACTGATTTGCTTAGGAATAATTTTTTTTAGTAAACCAAACATTTTACTACCTTACTAAATACTATCGGTGCTTAACTTCCACTCATTGGGGAAAGCTCAAGTAATTTTACTTGAGTAAAATGTTTTTCACTCAGTGTTTTTCACCCACTCTGCGAAAAACAAACATGTTTTAACTATAAATTCACCAGACACACCTGCAGTTTTTGTTAAAGTTTCATGCGTTTTTTAAAATTAAAATAAACTGATTTGGAAACATTTTGTTTTGCCTGATTTTGTTATTTTTTGTTACTCATATAAATTATTGTCTTTTTTCCCCTCTAAAATACCAACATTTCCATTAAGCTTCTAATTTTGTTCGACTATGTGTTTTTTAAATATTAAATGATTGATAATTTGATTAGTTACTAAGTACTTGAGTAGACTTTTTACCAAATACTTTTTACTCTTGAGAAATTTCTTGGACAGCTACATTTTACTTTTAAAAATATGTTCAAGTAGTATTACTTTTACTTGAGTACAATTTTTGGATATTCCACCATCTTCTGCTTGAGAACTAGAATAATTTGGATAAAAATTATTTTTTTAAGTGCTTTCTAACAGCATTTGCTGTGAATTGGCGGTGCATAAACAAACTGAATTGAATTCCAGAATGAAAAATCACAGATTACCTTATCATTTTTATCTGGTCTCAGATTTTTATTACATTTTATCATTTTAATATTTTTAATATGTTGTCTTTATTCCTTTTTTAATCTGTCATCTATTTTTTTAATCTCCAGTCCTTTCTGGAATGCACCTTCAACAACCTGTTGTATGAATGCTGTTAGACAAACTTGCCTGACCTTCTGTTGTTATCCGTCTTGGTTTCGGTTCTTTTTTAGTTTCTCTTAGGTTTAATTGCTTGTGTAGTTCTTTGCTCATATTTTACATGTGGCAGAGGCCTTCAGGACCCTCCATCCTGCATGTTTAGGTGTTTCAAATAAAAATTCAAAACTACTTTATTGATCTCAAAGGGAAAATAAATGTTGTAACTCTTTAATTCAAAGTGGTTGAAGAGTTATTGTCCATAGTGATTGTTATTTCCCTAATGCTCCACACCTGGGGTAAATAAATGGGTGCAGTAATTGGAGGCATGTTAAGGAGGTAATGTGACCATTTCTTATAAAAAAATACCAAATACTTACACCAACAAAGCTATTACTATTGTTTCAGCAAAGTATAGATTTCACTATGACTCTGTTTTAGTTAGCTATACTTAGCATAAGTATAGAATCATAGCAAAATTACTTATGAAACATTGTGTATAATTTCATTTGTGTAAAATACATGTATAAATTTAACACTTACAAAGAAAACACAGAGCTGATCCTAATGGACTCTTTGCACCTGCGGCGTTGACGTCACATCTCCAGGAGCTAATGCGGCTCATTTGTTTCCGCTTTGAGGTTCCATGACAGCTAGAAAAGACAAAGTCATATTTCAGATGCAAAAAAAGCAATACTATAAAACATTGTTGTCTTTTTAATATAACGGGATATTAAGTTTTCATTCATTTCCAAGCGATCCTGAATTAAGAAGATGGTGGCTTCTAAATATTTGTCACTATAAGTTAAAGCTGCATAACACAAAGTTTGCAGCCTTCACAAACCAGAGCCAGACAGCCGAGCGACTGATCCGCCTGCACACACTGATGTAAACACCGTCCTATCTGAGCTCTTCACAAGAAACACGCAAAGGTAATAACACGGAAACATTAAGCAACACAGTCATATTTTTCTAAAAGCAACAACTTTGAACCTGAACAGTCAGCTGAACCAGATCTCTGACACCAGAGCTACGCTACTGTTAAGCTAGGATGCTTGTTGTGCTCTGACAGGCTTCAGTAGCTAAAAGCCCGAACCCATAATCTCCCCGTTAGTCTCTGACACTAACAACAATAAACACACAAAATATACTTTAAAATAAGGTAAAAACATTGTCCGTTAGAATGTTTAGATACTTAAAATAGCAAGTTTGGCTCAACAATATCAGAGAATATTACCCAGTAGCATAAGCCAAGGTTAATGTTAGCCACAATAAGTAAAACTCACCTTGGTGTCAGTGAAAGTATAACGAGGCGTACATCTTAAAACAGTTCTCCAGCTCACGTGTTGGGGCTTCGGATCAATGTACATAACCTCATCAAGCCCTGCAAGCACATAGTGTAAAATGCCATTTTCAATAGATCCGGAAACAACCGAGCCGCTTTTCCCCGAACGCGGAAACCGAGGTACAAAGAGCCCGTCAGTTACTGGTTGCTATGGTAACCACCAACCGTCAAGGGCAACCTAACAAAACTTAAAACACACTGTTTAAGTCTTAACAGGTCTGAGATTCCCATTTTCGGTGCTAAAACTGACCATATTTCGAAATAAAAGCTACTAGTACATCATCTACCTAGGCTTTTTAGGTTACTCCGCCTAAAAATGGCGCCCCTACCGACAACCAAACGTCCAGACACGAACCGTGAGGGGCGATAATCACAGCTCACAGTGACTCTATGGCTGAGTAGGTTAAACTGTATTTAATTTATTTTTGTTAGCAATGAAGTCCCACTGATTAAACATTATATTTTCTGTTCGGGACTCGGCACTGAGTTAGCTGCTAACAACATTAGCACTCTGAGGACAACCAAGCTACAGCTTAGGAATAATATATCTGACCTTACAGCCTAAAGGTCAGATATATTATTTTATATATATTTTTGGAAATGTCTGGCTCTATCCTCTCTTTGGGTCCCAGGTCGTCCCGTCGGGCCGCGTGTAGCCGCAAAGAAAAATGAGTGTTGATGTCACAGAATTTCAGAGTTTAATTCAATAGAAGACAATGTAGGAATCTGCAGAACAACAGAGACATACATTCATTTACCTGAGACAAATGGAAAGAATAAAGAAAGAAAGAAAAGCAAAGACGTCTTTGGAGAATTGCAAGAGTAAATCTAATTTGTTACTTCGGTGTAGAAAGTTTTATAGTAAAGGCGTTTGTCTTTAATTTATTCAAATAAGGCATATCTTTGCTCATCCAGCAAGGAGGTGTTTCTGACCCTCTCTAAAGCCATTTGTCCCCCTTTGTCTAAATAAAGTGGAAGCAGAGCTTCTCCTGAACTCCTGCTGTTTTATGGCTTTTCAGGATCAGTGTGAAAAGCTGGAACTTCTCCTGATTATTTTCCCAGACGCACAAAAGGCAGAGCAAAGAATCTGCTGTAACTACAAGTAAAATAAAGGTCAATAGGCCAGAATAAGTTATTAATCTGAAAACTATAATTAGGCTATTTTAATCAAGGCAATGTTTAAAACTAGCATATTTAAAATGTATTTTCTTAGCACTCTCCAATAAAATATCAGAAAATACAGTTAAAACAATACAATCCTTACCTGTTACTTCAAACTCTGCCAATGTTAGTTTTCACATCTCCTGTTTTTAGCTGTAGATTGTTGTTCCACTTTTCTCTAAGATTAGCAAAACACAAGCCAGAGTCACAGCCGACAGAATAGAGACTTACAACTTCTTATCTGTCTTGAAATATCAGTAGTTTTTAACATCAATCTGTTTCACCTTTAAACGTTTGGGATTGTGTTTGTAATAAACAGTTTGTAATTGTATTACAATCTAAATATATAAACATTCGAAATGAGGAGGAGGCCAACCAGATGTCATCAAACTGCGCCATCTTGTGGCCATAAGATAATATGCAATCTGAGTTCAGACTGCACAGCTGAACAGTTTAGGAAGACAAGTGGCCAAATTAGTCAGTTTTAATGTCCTTGTGGACCACAGCCTTTTCCCTACTTCAACCCCCCCACCCTTTTTTTTACACCACCCAAGAAAAAATTAAAATCAGATTATATTTATAAAAAAAAAACATGGAGTCAGATTTTTTGCATGCTCTTTTTTAAAAGTTGCCAAACATTTGTGGTCTCAGTTTCAATTAAGTTAAAATAATAAAAAAAAGATTCATGAAAGAGAAAACACTTAATGATATCCATAAAAACTGAATTTCACTGAGCTTAACTATGTCATCTATAACATTTTAATGCTGTGCTACTTTTTCTAGATTATTGGCTGTTGAATGGAACTAATAATTTATAATCTGTATCAGGGTTGTCCAAAGTGCGGCCATTTTTGGCCCTTGCACTTTTGAGGCTCCCAACTGCAGTGTAAGAATGATCCACTGAACTTGTCCAGTACAGGTGGTTGATTTGTGTAAAATTATTACCAATATTATTTTCTTAGAATAGAAAACGTTTAGTAAAAACTGTGTTTTGATAACCCAGGTTTTATGTTAAGAATCATGTTGATTGAGAGACTTTTACCAAAAAGCAAACAGCTGCACCCAAATCAGCTTTTATTGAATTTATTAAATTGTTTTGAAAGAGAGGGACCCAGATCCTTTTCCTGTAACTGAGGATAAATTTGTTCAGTTTAGCCCAAAACAATTTGAAAACAAATGTTCTTTCTTTTAATTCAGCAAAACACTTTTTCTGTTTGGCTCTTCTGTGGATAACATCCTACAAGAACTATTAAATAAAACCACTTTGGTTGCGTGATTTCTGTTTTATTTTTTTATTTTCTTGGTCTGTTAGTTCTTATGACTGAACTATTTTGGCCCATGTGACAAAAAGGTTGGACACCCCTGGTCTTTGAGAAATGCTAAAGTAATCCTGTGAAATCAGTGGTTTAGTAGGAAAAAAAATCATTTTAGTAAATGTTTCAGCAGCATATAAATTTGTGTAGTTCACAAAAATACAATGGGAACTCTTATTGTCACACTGTTAACAAATGACTATAAACTTTATAGACACAAAGTCCAAACTGCTTTAAAATGTCCAGCATTTTTCCATTTCTTAAGCAAATATCAGAGCGAATCAAAATCAATTGGTCCTGAAATGCATTTACTCTTTCTTATTAATCCATGTCTAAGATGTTTCTTAGTGAAATAAAATGTGTTTTTGCAGTATGTGAAAGTGAAAATCTAAAGGAGAGAGAAGCAGATGAAGATGTGTCACTGCCACATTAAAGCGCCGCTGCATCTGATGACGCACACTAGATTACAAATCACATTGTTTTGCCAAGTTTATGGAATACTTTATATTTACGAGCTTCTTCAGCCTTTGTTCTTCAAGTTTACACATTATTTCACTTTGCAGGAAATGTAACCCACTTCCTTTAAACTGTGTTCAGTCGTAAGATACATAACCATTAAGGTCAGGTAAATAATATGGACTGCCTCTTAGCTGCAGGTTTCTAGAACTTAAAACTCTTAAATCAACATTTAAAACTGCATTGTAGCATCTCTGTAATTTTTTCTAAGTACTACAGATGTAATTGTAACTAATTGACAGGATTCTGACTAGATCTGTCAGTATTTGAGTTTTCTGTGTTTATTTTGGGTTTTCTTTTTTGATCCTGTTCCCTGTCAGTCTCCATGTTGTCCTGTCTGCTCCCTAATTGTTTCCCAGGTGTGTCTCTTGTTGTTGATGTGTATTTAAGCCCACCTGTTGTCTTTGTCTCTTGTGGTAGTTGTCGTTAGTCTCATGCCAGTCGTCTCAGTCGTACTGGAAAGTCCTGAGTCGGCTTTGCTCACGTTTCAGTCTGTTTATAGTCAGTTGTTGACTATAAACAGACTGACCTGTACAGACCTGTATAGGTGGCATAGGTTCAGCTGTGCCACCTGTACTTTGACTGTAGAGCTCATTGTCATCATTAAATCATAATTTTTCATCTCTACCTGAGTTGTCAGCATTCATACTCACCATCTCAAACCATCCACCGCATGAAAGATCAGATCAGATAATATGTAGTGGATCTACAACTAAACTTTTTACACTTTTAGCACAATTCAGCTATAAAACAAACACATTCAAAATAAAGTAAACAAAGAAAATTTGCTGTATTATACCTAGTATATATTATACTAGTATAATACCTAGTATATATTATACTAGGTATAACTATATAGATTACAGCAGATAATATATATCTAGTATATATTATATATACTAGTTGTAACTAGTATAATATATAAATGGTGTTCTGCCATCATTTGCCTCCATTACTCAGAGGTGTCCAAACTTTTTGCCATGTGGTCAAAAATCAAGTCAAACGTATTCGGCCAAAACAAAAAACAAAACAACTAGAAAAATCTAAGAAATGACACAAAAATGTTTAATGCAGTTTTATTTCCCAGGTAAGCTTAATAAACTCATAATTATAAGAAATAAATAAAGAAAACATGACTTGCATTTAAAATTTAAAAACAACTTTTGCTTTTTCTTGTTGCAGACTTTAGTTTCTGTGCTCATCAACTCTGGAACCATAAAGTCCTGAGATGAGCAGAAACTGTTGGATGTTTTTATTGAGGATGGACAACCTTCCAGTTTATAACAGTTTTCCCATAAAAGGCCGACGGTTGGGATGGAGCAGGAAAAAGTGTAATAAAGTTAAGCATGTGTAAAAGTGGCACCTTAAAACAAGAAAGTGGCATGATAAAAAAGCAGAAAAACAAGAAATTTATCCAGTGGAAGTACCCACAACAGAGGTGTCCAAAGTGCAGTCCGGGGGCCATTTATGGCCCTGGCACTAATTTTGTGCGGCCCCCAACTGCACTTAAAAAAGGATTAAAATTTTGCCTGTAGATGCAAATGGAGACGTTTAATTTTCATCAACATAATTGTTTAAACTCATTCCTCTCATCAGGTGTTTTATTTGAAAACAGAAATTATCAAACCACTTATAAAAAAGAGAAATCTGAACAAATCACTATTGCAGAATTACAGGCTGATCTCCAACCTCCCATTCATGAGCAAAATTATTGGAAAAGCTGTTTAATCAATTAAACAACTTTCTAACAATGACCAACAGCTTTAACATGCATCAGTCTGGTTTCCATGCTCACCACAGACTAAGACAGAGCTACAGGGAACCAGTGTAAGGAATTTAAAACTGGGTGATGTGCTACTGCTTCCTGGTTTTAGTCAGAACACCAGCAGCAGCAGCATTCTGGATCAGATTGATTTTTTTAGGCAAACCTGTGAAGACACTGTTTCAGTAATCAATGCGACTGAAGATAAACACATGGATGAGATTCTCTTGATCTTGCTGAGACATTAGTCCTCTAATGTTCTTCAGGTGATAGAAGGCCGACTTTGTAACCGTCTTCATGTGGCTCTGAAGATTCAGGTCGGAGTCCATCACTACTCCCAGATTTCAGACTTGATCTCCAGTTTCTAGCGGTAATAACTGAAGCTCTGCATTGACTCTAGAAACCCTTCCTCTTAAGACCCAAAGATAATAACTGAACATAGCATGAAGAGCTTTGGGGTTGATGAAGCATTTACCATATTTCACAAAACTCCACTGGAAACTATTACTGACAACTTTAATCTGTTCCTATAAAGAATGTTATACTTTATAGGCACAAGATCCAAAGTGCTTTAAAAGTGAAGTCTTATTCCAATTCTAAGAAAAATATTACAGCTAATAAAAAGGTTGTAACATAAAAGGAAAACATAAAACCAAGTTTTGATTAATCTGTTTTTAAGACCAGACATTTGAATGTAAAATGTGTCTTTGCTGTCAGTGTGTACCTGAAAAGTCAAAAGAGAGAGATGAAGATGTGAGTCACGCTTTCATCTGATGACTCATGTTAGCCTGAAAATATCTTCGTTATCTCAAGTGTTTATTTACTACTTTCAGGCTTTTTGTTCTCCTAGTTTACACAGTTTCTCTTTACAGGAAACATGGCACACCTCCTTCAAATTAAGGTCAGCTCTAAGGACACAAACATAAGCTCAGGTGAATATAACAGGTATGTTTCTAACTCTAACTCTTAAATCAAACTGAAAACATAGTCCAACATCAATGGAGCCATCTATCTGGAAAGTCAAGAGCACTTCATGCCTCCCTCTGCTGACAAACTGTATGGAGCTGCTGCCCACATGCCAAAGGTACCAGAAGCTGGTTTGACGACCATTGTGTTCCTTTCCTTGATTGGCATTAAATCCCCCTGACCTGAACCCAATAGAACATCCATGGGCTGTTGTCAAGAAGAAGATGAGAAACACCAGATCCAACAAGGCAGATTATCTGAAAGCAGCTATCAAAGTAATCGGCCCCTTCATTACACCAGTACCACATGCTATGGTGCATTCATGCATTAATTCATACAAAAGAAGGCCTGATTTTGCTTAGAAATGTACATACTTTCCAGAAGCCTGACATTTTGAGTTGTTTACAGATTCTGAAAAAATGGATTTTAAGCTTTCCAATGTTGGAAAACACATGGAAATCAAACAAAAAGGTTCTTTACTACAAGCGTTGTGTGTTCTAATGACGTCATAGGGCTATTTCTGATTTAGAAACATAATAAAAGAAAATAGACTGGAATTGCTTTAGCAAAAACACATATTTTCGTTCAGCCAGTTGGTGGCCCAACATAAATAATTTTATTTAATGTTTTAAGATGCAGTTAGTCACCATGGGGCGCAGCTCTGTTCACCACATCATTACCATCATATCACATTCAGCACAGCGGCAGACCTACATCTGCATGCCTGCTGCATGCTATCGTTTTACAAACAAAAGTTCTGCAACTCACCCTGAGAAACTTTCCACCGGTATCTTCAGGCTTTCCTTTCATAAGCTATTTATCCATCAGTATTTTTAAACATAATCTTTTGGTAAGCTAACTGTAGCATCACACTTTAAGCTACTGTCACTGCAAATAAACGGTTGTTTACATGCAGTACCGCGGACCTGCAGTGATCCGGGGACCATAGTTTGAGAAAGACTGCTCTAATGGGATTTTCTAATTTTCTAAATTTGGAGGTTTCTTTACCAGTCAGACATAATCATTAAAACTACAAAATATAAATAAAAGCTTGAAATATTTTCCTTTATTTGTAACCGATCTCCATAAATATCCAAGAAATGTGGCACTTTTACACGATGGTCTATTTATTTACTAGAAGTAGCAAAATACTGAAGTTATGACAAGATTAAGTCACTGCTCCCTTTGGAAGCTTTGAGATATTTTCAACCAAATTAAACAAACAGGAGAGTTCTCACAATCGAGTTTCACCTGACCACGGAAGAAGATGAATAAAAGTAAAATGATAGTAAAACAATCTCAGGCACAAAATAAATTATATTATTATTATTTCAAAGAATTTAATAAACTGTTTCGCCAGGCATGGTTCACCTGATTTCAATTTTTTAAAATACGTTTCTCTAAACTAAATGGGACAAATTAACACCTGAAAAATGTAATTATTTCCAAAGCATTGTGGGATTCTAGATACACAGCTTGAACACTGTGCAATTTTGAGGTACTGTTTTAATAAATGAAAAGAAAAACGAAACTTAGCACCATCTAAATGTTATGACTTGGTAATTCTGTAAAATAAGACTTTCAAGGCCTTTAAAATCACTAATGGGGAAATGAAAAGAAGTGAGTCACTGTCCCAACCCTCTAACCCAGGGATGTCAAAGTCAAATACACAGAGGGCCAAAAAAACAAATTTTCTACAAGCCGAGGGCCGGACTGGTTTAATG
>CAEGAF010168135.1:0-10355 GCA_903067075.1 Micropoecilia bifurca | reverse complement strand
TTCTTCTTCTTCTTCTTCTTCTTCTTCTTCTTCTTCTTCTTCTTCTTCTTCTTCTTCTTCTTCTTCTTCTTCTCCTCCTCTTCCATCTTAATTTATTGAGAGATTTCTAATTGGATTGTCTTTTGGATGTTTAGGGCCCTGCCGGACCTCAAGGCCCAATTGGTTATCCTGGACCTCGAGGTGTAAAGGTAAGTTCACCGCTATTAATGTCGCTAAAAATGTGAATTTTTGGAGTAGCACAATATAGAACTAATGGCTGTTAGAGGACAAATAATAAGTGTTAGGATATTGTTTAGTATTAGCAGTTTATTATTATTTTTGCGCAACTAATGACGGTACAGATCATGAACTGCTTGTCATGGAAGCACTGACAGCAGTGCACAGCTTTCACTGAGAAAAGGGGATCACTCAACAAGCTTGGCTTGTGCTCAAGAGTTCCTGTCTTAGTTGGCTGAGATCTAGGAGGACGGTCAAGGATTTTATTTATTTATTTATTTATTTTTGCTCTGGAAACTTTCTATTCTCTGCGGGGAAGATTTTTAGATGAACGGTGAGTCAGCTACTTCAGAAGCTCTTGCCAGCCTTATTTTAGAAAAACTGTCATCACATTGTGGGTGAATGTTTTCACCTGCCAAAGCGAATGTGCCGCCGTTTTTTTCCCCCTCTTGTCCCGTTTGCTTCCTGATTGTCGTGTAACGTCCGTCTGATCTCGTGCTGCAGGGAGCTGATGGCGTCCGCGGCCTCAAGGGAACCAAGGGTGAAAAGGTAAGCAGAGGCAGGCGGGAGGGCAGCCGAAAATAAATCAGTTATTCAAGTCAAATTTGACATTACCAGAAAGATGATGGTGATTGTGATTAAAATGATGATTGGGGTTGATGGCCTTTGCTTGCTAATGATAATCGCAGAACACATTATTTTGGTGCTACAAAAAAAAGGGGGTGGGGGAATATCAAGTGTTTCTATGGCAACAATGGCTCTCGTCTCATTGCTGCTCTGTCAGACTTGACGTCTGTGTTTGTGTGCGGGCCTAATCTGAAGGGAGTAGAGGATATTTGACTAATAAAAATGTTTTTCTCATTAAAGTCTTGTCTGTTGCATCTCTAACAGTAAGTTTTTATTTTTCTCATGTTAGGGGGAGGACGGCTTCCCTGGCTTCAAGGGAGACATGGGCGTAAAGGGCGACAGGGTAAGGTTCAGGTTTGACTTGGAAACGTCTTCACACCCGTCTCACCTGGTTCACATTACATTATTTTGTTTCATTTGTATTTTAGTGTCTGAATGCAATAAATCATTGAATAATTCTGAAGTGGAAGGAAAAGGATACATCATTTTTAACATTTGAATCTGTGTTCAGCTCTGTTTATCTCGCTGTCCCCTAAATAACATAATCTGAGTAGTAGTAAGTGGTAAGTGGAAACTCTGGAGGAGCTGAATGTACCTAGAGCTCGGGTGGGAGAATCTGTTGACAGGACGATTCCACTTCCTGTCGATGGGATCACAGCTGTATTCATGCTAGTCTTTAGCCCAGTTGAAAGGTAGTGTTTTACTCAGAGATGTACAGATTTCAATACGACTTCAATAGACACCCGACTCTGTCTACCCAGATAAGGAAAATTAGAAAAGAACTGACAAGAAAGTGTAACGTGTATTTTCACCAGGACAGAGATGCTGAGTTTTTTATTTTTGCCCTTGCAGTTCCTCAGAGATGAATCATCCAAATAGGAAAACAGCAGGTCTCCTGGCTCTTGTATTTCTACAACAACAAGCAACAATGTTGCTTTTTTCTTACTTCTTCAGCTCGTGATTCAACCCCATCGTTTTCTTTTAAAGCTGTGTTTGGTGTTGGTGGGACTGCCAAAGTAAAAATCTAACCGGAGAGCATAAGGTGACCCTAGTGGGCAAGTGCAGATGACAAACATTTATATCACATAGGCTTTGTAGTCAGGTGAACAGCAGGTTGGACTATTTGGCCTTTAGTGTTGCTCTACACAAGCAGGGTCTTTCTATTGTGGAAAGAAACTCATACACAGTTCTGTTTTCAGTTTGCCATCATGTAGAATATATGAAACATGCAGAAGGAGGTCCTCTGGTCTGACTAGGCCAAAACTAAAACTTTCAGAAACATACATGCTTTGTGTGACAGTGCTACTGTACGGTAGACATGGTTCGATTGGGGACGAAAATTGCAACATTTTCAGTTCTTTTTCTCACTGCACTGTCAAAAGATCTGACCTCTTTGAAAAACCCGTTTACTCCTTTGCCTGGGGTGGCGCTGCACCAAGACCCACTGAAAGAAACGACATGAAAACCTCAGAAGAAGACACTGAGCACAGCTTCCTTCTTTGCAAAATGTGCACAAAAACAGAATGGTAGGTTTTAGCAGACAAAGGATTTCTCTTTTGTCTTTGGGAAAAAAAACAAAAAAAAATGTTCCCACGAGAGGGAGGCTTTCACATTTGTTTAAGTTGTATTTACCCAGAATGCCTTGCAATATAGTCCACTTCCTACTTTCGGAGCGGTCTCCGATCTGCTTAGCGCCTACAAGTCAATCCGGCTGGCACTCACTTTTGCACTTTGGCATTCAAACCACACCAAAGTTCACTTCAATCGAGTTTGCTTTCTTTGGTCCGCATAAGGGTTCGTTTAAGCGTTCACACCTCTCCAAAGGAATCAGGCTTTCTAGGCAAGCAAACTAGATTTTAATTAAAATGGACAAAACTGGGTTGATGGGTATGAACCCTATGTGTTGCTGAGGGCTGGAAAGCTTGTCAGACTTAAAGGAAAAGTTTTATGGGTGTAAGTACTAAAATATCTTGGATGAAAATGAACATGTTGCATGTGGCAAAATTCAGAGTGGACACATTAAAATACAGACAACTGAGAATCTGGGAAAACCTTAATTGTAAAAACATTATCTGTCCGACCTGATTGAGCGTGAGCAGGTAGAACTGGGCACAAACGCCACACATCTGGTAAAGACGTATCACAGTGGCTGAGGGGTGTGGATATATTTGCAGGGCAATGTAAGTTTTTCACTCAAAGCAAATGTAACTTTTCAAATAGTTTGAAGTTTAGAATCGTCCAAGTTAACCTTCTGCGGCAGCCTCCCTCCCCCGTTGCCCAAAGCCTTTCTGACTGCTGTGGAAGAGAGCGTAATGAGAAAACATGAGGTGTTGTTCATGTTGACAGCTATAATTGTGTAGCAGTTTTCAATTCCTCCTCTGCCTCTTCCGAGTCGGCCCTAAACCCACCGCCCGCCCCGCTGTAGGAGAAAAAGAGGTTTGACACGCTCACTCCGGAGCAGCTCCTCTGAAGTGCATTAGGGATTTACGCTGTCAAGCCGCAGGAAAATATGACTTCCACAGTGAGAAACATAACTCACTGCAGTCCCGTACTTGAAACATTAAATCCCCCCTATCCCTGGACCGGGCTGTCTCCAGCTGAAAAAGGAGGGAGAAATCAATGGCACTTTAAACACCACTCCAAACCCACGAGAGACACAGGCCTTCCGCCATGTTTTCCTCTGGAGACGACGCCGATCCAGATGAAAGCAAAGATTTGAGGGGAGCCTCTTCTGCTCTGGCGATGCCCGCATGGGCCAGGCTGCAAATGACTTGGCTTGAAGCAGGCGTGTGAAGGTGGGGGGGGGGGGGAGTGTGTGTTTGCATATGCGCGAGAGCGCTCAATTTAAAGTGTTTTCTTTGATGAGCCTGGGAGCGTCAGTCAAGTACAGTTTGCCTGATGCCGTTTCATGTGTACTTTAGGGGTGCCTGTGTGTGTGTGCCTGTGTGTGTGCGTGTGCGCGTCTGCTTGCTTTGCAACTCTGCACGGACCTTTAACTAGATACCTTTCACACACCAATGGGCCTCGGCAAGCAGCGCCGGGCTGTCAGTGCCAGTTTGTACTCTGTCATTTAGTGTGTGTCCTTTTAAAATGGGAGCACACTTACAGCGAGAAGCAGTAATAGGATTGCTAACCACTTTTCAACAGGAACAGTATCTAACTGGATCCTTTAAGCAAATGTTCAGTCCTGTTAAAAGGGCCAACCTGAACTACTCAGAGGACAACAACTGGCTCAAAGGTATAATAGGTGTTCATCTCATCATAGTCAGGATTTTCTTTTGTGTGTGTGTGACAAAATGTTCTCCTCTTGGCTTACATCCTCATTCTTTCTTAGGAAAACACACATATATTAGTGAATAAAATTATTCAAATTAGTAACACATAGCAATATGACACTGTTAATGTCTATTAATGCTATTCCCATTAATAGACAGAAGGCGGCAGTAATGCTGTGCCTGGGAAAAGTATTCACACCCTGTGAACTTTTTCCATATCACAGACTTTAGTGATTGAATCAAGATTTGCATTTCAAATACCAGCACAAAGTAGTAACTAACTGCAATCAAGATCAGAACCGATGTGTGCAGTAGGTAGTTTGGTTACGGATAGAGCAACTTCAGTTATTTTCAATCTGCCTAGTTTGTGCTAGCTCTACACCATGTAGTTAAAGAAACGTTCACGCTTTGTGGTTCCTCCTATGCTGTCCAGGGAGAACTTGGACCGGCGGGACCCAGAGGAGAGGACGGCCCAGAAGGGCCAAAGGGTCGCTCAGGGCTCCCTGGAGATCCTGGTCCGCTCGGCCCCTCTGGTGAGAAGGTGAGACGCTTTTTTTTTTCTTTCTTTTTTCCAATTTATATTTCTTCACTTTGAGTCATACTTAAACCTCACTGCCTGCCTAAAAGAAAGTAAAAAAAATCTTCAATTTTCTCATCCTCAGTCATGTTTGCTCTAAGATTAAGGCGCAGCCAGGCTTTAAAAGGAAACCATTTTTTTTTCATAATTATCTGATCTGACCAGGGACCAGTTAGCCCACTGCTGCTGCTCTTCAACCAGCATTAAAGGCTTCAGTTAAACACTGAGTAGGCTGCTGTGTATATTTCACACAGCCAATGGCAATTCTCCCAGATGAGTTAATCATTTTTTTAACAGAACTGAGGAGTTGATTTATTGTCTTCTGACGCTCGCTGGAAGAAGATTCTTAATTATCTCAATGTTTGACAATCCCTTGAACACATGTTTGAATTTTATACCTTAGACACTGATTCACACAGTATTGAAACTGCTTCTTTTATCTTTTTGTTGTTGTTTTTTTTTCAGAATCTGATTTGACCAAATTATTGAGTTGTGGTCAATTTTTCAGTTTACTTATTAAGTCTGCGTTAAATAATGCCGATGCCGTTTCCGTGTATAATTAGAATCGATGCTTCAGCTGTAAACAGCGCGGGTATTTATTGAGCTGCGGCACTTGTGCATGTTTAATTTTTGTGTTCATTAACATTAAAAAATAATGGGAGGTTGGCTCAGTCTTGGTTTTGTTATGAGATGAGATGTTTTTGAACTGAACTCGGTGTAGAACAACAAGAAAAACGCCTAGATATTTATTGGGATGTAATAGAATAATATAATGATGCGGTCATTTGGTGAAGGCTGCGTTTTCAGTTGCACTGCATCACAAATTTTTATTGCCCTTCAGCCGTGGCAGTCACAGAGAAGCTCAACAACAATATAGCTCAACAAAGGAAAAGTGGGTTCAGCAGCAAATCATGTTTCCTTTTTTTTTTATCTGTTTGCTGCAGTTTATAAACTCGGGATGGAAATAAATGTTACCAACTGTTATGATTCCATCAATCAGATGTTTTCATTCTGCAGTGTCTGACACTAGAAATGGTCAAACCATAATGCAGCTGTGGTGTTATGCTGTCTGTAGAACCTGCAAAAGTAAAACATTAAGCTGGAGAAAACAGATTTATGTGCAATTCGCGTGGTGGAGCATGTAACTACTTGAGTTTTATTTTTACATTTTGCATCTAAAATGAGAAGAATAATATAGAAAAAACTTACAAAAGTTTTCATTTGTATTGCATTTTTTTAGATGCAAAACAAGAATGTTACATGTAAATTTGGCTTTAATTGATCTTAGTTATACAAAATTAAGTATTTTTCAACATCAAGACCTACAGCAAAAGAAAAAAACAAAACATTAAACCTTTGATGGGCTTTACAAAAGTATAGTAAATTATATAATCCCTACACTGGACAGCTGTAATATACTACAGTTTAAAGTCTAACTCAATATGTACTGCAATAGACTTACAGACACTCTTGCTAAAGATATTTTGTACAAGAACCAGTTTGCTAAACTGCTAGGCTAAAGCTAGCGCATTAGCAAACAGGGAATAGATTCCCTTTTTCACTGTGAATGTCTTTGAGAAGAATAATAAAAACAGTTTGAAGGAAATATGTCAGTTTGTTTGATCCACAAAATAATAGGTGTCTGCGATAATACAGGTTTGCATGCCTTGTTCATTAAAAAGGTAGAAATATATGTAGAGAATCACAAACAGTACACCAGCAATATGTACCGGGTGTTTAGTCCAACCTCTTTGCTGCTGAAATCAGACAACCGATTATCTTTGTTTATGTTGAATGTTAAATTTCATCGTCATATTGCAACTTTGAGTTTAACAAAGGTTATCTATTAGGCAAATCACAAGCGTTTTATCAAAAGGTGTTTTTGTCAACAGGGTAAACTCGGAGTTCCCGGATTGCCAGGCTACCCAGGAAGACAAGGACCAAAGGCAAGTGCTCAGCATATTGCTAACCAAAAGCATTACTCGGTGGTAGCCTCTGGCAAATTAAAGCTTAAGATAATAATTTTGCCACCATGTTTGATCAAACTAAAAGAGGTAATGGTGAAGATTTAGCTAGGAGGTCCAGTATCCTCAAGGACTTGGCGATCACCTGTCCAGAAAGCTGGTTAGCAAAAGGATAATGTCAATACAAATGTTTTCATTAGTTAGTAAGAAGGGTATAATTAATGTTTTACATACTATTGTTTTTTTTAATGTAAATGTAAGATTTACTTTTTTTCCAAAACCTTTTACTTTGATTGCTATCTTTTGAGAGATCTTTGTCGAATTCCCTTTCTTGGTTGAATAAAAGTTGTTCAAAATCTAAAGTTACCATGAATAAAATTGGACATAGCAGCAGCTCTGAGACATTACACACTTTGCCTGTCTGTATTGTCATAATGCTGCGTTTCCATTTCCATGTCTTCGAATGCTTTCCAAGCTGTTTTTTTTTCTACCATCAGCTACTTCAAGCATTAAGCTCGTTGTAGCAAAGCCTGAGTCGGAAAAGCGGACGTGCTTGATGCTTCCTGATCAAAGAGATGGAGATGTGAATAAGCAATCCCTGTCAGCCCTCTGCTGCTTATGCGATAACAATAAAACACCGCAGCGCCCTCTCCCACTAGCTACAACGGGCTGGGAGTATTCCAGGGAGTGAAATAAATGAGGAAGAAGTGTTTATCTTTTCTCTCTCAGGTGACTAATTGCTCTCTTTTCTGCCACACAGGGATCTCAGGGCTTCCAAGGCTTCCCGGGCGCCAACGGAGAGAAGGGCTCCCGGGTACGTCGCACAGAGCATTTCCTATTTACATTAGCCCGACAGAGTGTTGGAACACGGACCCGGATCGAGATTGATCAACCCCAGCGGAGGCTGCATGGCTCCGAAACAGATTTGACCAAGCAGAGGAAGAAAACACCTTTTACACAACTCATTTCAAACCAGCAAAAACATTGTTTATCACCCGACAGCGCTTTGAGCAGTGTTTCACGCGCTCTGTGTGTGTTAGCGACGGGCCATTAGCTCGCCTGGAAGAGTAACAGTTTGTCACCGCGACTGGCTGGAGCGGGGCACATAAAGCTTCTCATCTTTGCAGGACAGTCGGCGAAAGTTTATGGGACTGAGCTGAAAAGGAAGAAAAAAGAAATATAGAAAAATAATAAGATTCGCTTTTCTCTCTCTCGCTTGAAGGCTTAATACCACTCAAAAGATTCGCTTGTTTTCTCATTAAGTTAAACGAGCCCGTTTTAATTTGGGCCCTGTGATATGACTGTTAAATTGTAAAAAAAAAAAAGTTATTTTCTGTAGCGCTAACGGCTCAAATGTTGGCGATTAGAAGAATTAACGATGACATAAAGCGCACACAGGCCTGGACGAGATATAAAAGCTGATCCCAGAGCAGAGCGACGGCCTGATTCTGTTGAGCTCTGTCTGTAGATATGATCCTCTCCTGGCCTTTAGATTAATTCATGTTGAGCATGCAGCCCAATCTCCCTTTAATGATGCGAGTTGCCACTCCTTTGATCACTGCGTGTTCTTAACATCCACAGGGCACAGGAGGAAAGCCAGGCCCACGCGGACAGAGAGGACCAACGGTTAGTCTTACTCAGCACACTTCAGCTTATCTACAGATGGCAAACTTGGCACCTCGGTAAAAGCAGGAGCAGGGGGGCTGGGGGCCCTCGACATGGTTATTCTTGAGGGGGAGCCAAGTCGAAGCATTAATTAATCTCAGCATTTCCAGGTCATCCGTATCTCTGGCGGAGCCCTCTCTGTGATTCTGATCACGTCTTTGTTTCCGTCAGGGGCCGAGAGGAGAGAGAGGGCCGAGGGGACCGACCGGGAAAGCTGGACCAAAAGTCTGTGAAATATTTCACTCTCATCTTATGGGTTCTTTTGGCGAGTGTGTGTGTGTGTGTGTCGTTTTTTTTTTCACAGCTGACCCCTATGCTTTGTTTCCTCAGGGTAACTCAGGAAACGACGGCCCACCAGGACCTCCCGGAGAGAGGGTATGTAGCATTATTCTCTTATCAAAAGTCGGGTTGTTTGAAAGGAATCTGCTGTTCTGTGAAAGATCAATGATTTCTGACTGGCAGTTATGTATTTTTCTTTTTCTCTTTTTTTCAGGGTTTGCCAGGGCCTCAGGGACCAACAGGTTTTCCGGGACCAAAGGGCCCTCCTGTGAGTCAGATGATCTTTAGAAAGCCATCTTGTTTTGTTTTTTGTTTTTGTTTTTTTGGAGTACGTTTACTTTGAATTTGTGGATTTGTGTGAATTTTTAGGGACCCCCAGGGAAAGACGGACTGCCTGGACATCCTGGACAGAGAGGAGAGACTGTAAGTAAAGCCGTTTGATCGCTGAGCTCGTTTGTAGTCACCAGACTGTTTGGTGATGGACTGAGTTTTGGTTTCTTCTGTCACATCCAGGGATTCCAAGGCAAGACGGGCCCTCCTGGTCCTCCAGGTGTGGTTGGACCTCAGGTACGCTCCTTGCTTTATTTTTCTTTTCCATTCAGCCAGAAACCAGTGTCCCGTGCCAAAAACGTACCAGTCCCGTGTTTAGAAGTTGCACTCTCGTTAGTGTACTTTCTGAAACGCGCTCGCATCAAAGCGACGGGAACAGCTAGGAGCACTTTCAGCCGGTCCGGCAACAGCTGATTTATTGTTGCGAGAGCCGAACCTTGGGTGATGTTTTTCTTTCTATATTAGCTTTGGGCTCTTCATCCATTATGCATGACTCCTTAGCAGACTTACCCTCCAAGCAGTTCTGCTAATGCCAGCTGAGAACATCGACGATAATGGAGGAACACCGAGGCTTTAAGGAGGAGTTGCCCTCCTACTCAGCAAATGCTCAACTTCTCCTTTAGGATTGAAGAAGCAAAGGCGTCCTTTTCCGTCAACATTCCTCACCGAGTACACACATTAGGCCTAACATTATGACTTTGCACCTACACAGCTATGACGCCCCATTACTACAAACAGCAATGTCCTGTATGCTGTGAGCGTCTTATTGGAACCACCGCTAGCTTATTTAGCAATCTGAGCTTCAGTAGCTTCTCTGTTACAATTGGATTAGACAAGACATTTTATTATTTTTCCTGCAGGGACCAACAGGTGAAACTGGACCAATGGGAGATCGAGGTCATCCGGGACCCCCAGGTCCACCTGGTGAGCACGGTTTGCCCGGAGTTGCAGGGAAAGAAGGAGCTAAGGTGAAACTTTGGTCTCTGGACCACTAGTCACACTTCCCGCATATGTTCATTTGATTCAGGACGTTATTTATTCAAACTAACCACAGGGTGACCCCGGTCCTGCGGGCCCAACTGGTAAAGACGGCCCTCCCGGACAAAGAGGCTTCCCTGGAGAGAGAGGTCTGCCGGGCCCTGTGGTAAGTCGTCTCTCTCTGCTCAGCATTCAAATATACCTTCCAACAAAATCAATATCTCTCGCTCCGTGTCTATTTCATAATAGTCCAAGGCTATAAGCTAAGCTGCTGTAGCCATGTCCATCCATCCATCCATCCATCCATTTTCTTGCACCCTTGTCCCTTAGTGGGGTCGGAAGTTGCTGGTGCCTATCTCCAGCTGACGTTCCGGGCGAGAGGCAGGGTTCACCCTGGACAGGTCGCCAGTCTGTCACAGGGCAACACAGAGACACACAGGACAA